>JAODAL010004867.1:0-150688 GCA_025379985.1 Phyllomedusa bahiana
CGATTTGATGCCAGAAAAGGGTGAAAAAAACAATCATACATGTCTCCCTAATGTCCAATAGCAAGAGGCATAATGAACAAATCTAAAAAATATTTCTGACTGTCTTGCAGTTGTTCAATTGCTAGTTTTCCTTTAAGATTTACCTAATTTAAATATCATGCTATATGTATCTATATGTACATAGATCTCTGAATAAATTTGTTGATAACAAACAGTTGCACGATAAAATGTAAGATCTAAATTTTTCTAAATATAATTTATATCAAGTTATACATGTTTTTTTTTTTTATTCTTTTGTCATTTCTCTTTCATATAACAGTAAATAATTACATTTGTACTTATTAGATTTTCTTAGACCCAGAGAACCTCACTTAATTGGGTGATTGTAGAGATTCAGTTAAATCTCTTAATGGTTTGCCTTGTACAACTTTTCCGTCAATGTTTTCTTTTTTAAATCCAGACTCCAGTTCAGCTTCCATCCTGACCAAGTTTTCCTGCCGGCTTTATTGTCTATTCTGTTGAGCTATTTAAAAAATGTTGAATATGAACAATGGCTTTCACTAGTGTATTGTCAACTTTTGTATGAAGCAATCTTAGCTCAATGAGAAGGTCCCAGAGCTTATGGTTGTATCTACTGTGCTGCACAGGACCTTGCTTGAATGTGTCTGACTGATAATGGGGCAAATTTCTATCTCTCTCATAAGATAAAAGCTGCAGCACTTACTGGCCAACCTCCCTGGACATATATTAACCACAGCCTGAGATATAGGTAAGTGCAGCTTTAAACACATGTACCTGAGATGGTCTGTCCTCTCAATAATGCAGTGCAGCTTTTCTTTTACGTTTTTCTTTTTTTTTTTAGGGGGAGGAGGACAATTCTTTTGCAGAGGTTGCACATTTTTAATATTTTTCATAAAAAAAAACAGTTAGAGAAATGAAAAATATGACATAAAAATTATTATTTCTACGTATTAACTTTGTATCAATATGATATTAATCATGATGATAATGTATACTAGACTGGAAATCATTAATTTAAATGTTGAATAGAAAACAATAAATTTATTGTTAAACAATATTACATAGTATTACACAATAATAAGACATTTTATGAAAAATGTGAAACTTTATATTAAAATAACCTGGGGGATAACAAAAATGTAAGAGGATTGTCTAGTCTTTATTTTCTTTTTTTATTTACTTATTTTGTTATTTATTCATACAGGTATTTTAAGCAATAAATACAATATTGTTCAGGTATTGTAGCATATAACATAGAAGAAGAATTAATAATAATAATAATTATAATAATAAGATTGATAAATGGAAAAAACATACACAGAAAATTGAGAATTTATGGGTAAACAAAAAATATCAATAATAAAACCAATATCCAGATGATAACAATTAATGTAGATTTGATTTTTTTTTTTTTACATCTTAAATTTTATCTTAGACTTCATATGTTTATCTTTTTTCATGAAACACTTGGTCCTTATGCTAAACTGTGCATTTTATTGTGTAAAATAAAAAATGTAACCAAGGTTACAGTAGGACTTATATCAATTTTCCTGCCAGTACTCCGATATAGTAACTTTAGTTTTTTCTTACTAAAGATGGGAAAAATGTTTAATTAAATCATTTTTAACGTGAACCTAATTATTTTTGACAGAACTTAATTAATGTTTCATCACTACCTTGTGTAATTAAGGTTCTTTCAGTAAGACCTTTAGTGAAGTGAAAATATATGACCTTTATCTTCCATATCATACCTACCATGACACAGAGATTTGTCATTGTCAACAAAAGGTATCATTAGATTAACTAGGACAGCCTGCTAAATTAATGGAAGAAATTAGAATTGTTTGTTATTTTTTCTTTTTTACCTAATAAGTTCTAGGTTTTAATTGGGCAATACAGCAATACATGCCTATGCAACCGTTATGCTTTCAATTTGCTCAAGTGGTTTCTTCGTGTATTAATTTTTTGACAGACTAAGATAACAATTCCTTTCTATTAATCATGTCAGAGGGATCCAACAAGTTTTATTAATATAATCAAATGGGAAAAGTTGGAAAAAACACTTCCAAAGATTTCTGAAGGGAGTAGTGTACAAGTTAATAAAGATAACAATATGATATAACTGGTATCATTGTAGTACCCTAAACAAGGTAGTCAAGATGTCACTGCAAAAATGTACTGGTTGTCTTATTTGTGTAAGAATAGTGGACTATATATTTTGAACTATAGTCTTTGTAGATGATTTTTCTTTATTCCTCCTATTTCTAATATGTATATGAGTAGCCACAGGGGCCTGCATACGTGTGGACACCTGCATGGCGGAAATAAAATACATGTATATCTGCCCATATACAGTTATCCACAATTAAAAGTGACAAGTGTCCAAATGTATCGTAAAGAGTAGAGTGGGTTTAGCTTTGGCCATGTGGATAGAAGGCGAGCAGGTTAGTTCTTTAGGAATGACTACATCTGAGATCTTGAAAAATTTAAGACTTACAATTTTAATCTCAATAAACGACAAGCTTTATTGGTGTTCTCCTATGTATGGAAAAGTCTGTTTTAACATAACAATAATGTCCTATTTGTTAAATATTGGAACACTGTAAACCATGTTCCATCCATATTTGAACCATTTCTGTATTCTGTCAGTAATTGAACATTGTTAGCTTTTGGACTTTACTGGGATTGCGTAGCATTGGATTGATTTTTTTACATTCATCCTGGACAGAGGTAAATGGCATGTGATCTTAACTTATCTTAAGTTTTTTTGGGGCTTTTCATGCCCAGAGCAAAATCTCTCATTTAGAAAATACAGTCTAAAGGAGATTTTTTTTATTTCTCAATGTACACAATTGTTGAAGGACCCATGACGCTTTCTTTTTTTTTCCCAAAATGAAACTAAAATGTTTTTATTTTGTAATTATAATAAAGAGAAAAAAGGGAGAAACAGGAAACATTTTTTTTCCAAATTCTGTTCCAAAGAAGTCAGTTTAACCAATAATACATATCCCCAAAAATGAATTCTCCAGTTCTCCTATGTATAAAGATACAAAATAGGTGAATATCATTTCAGTAAAATGTTCATACATATTCTGCAAAAAGCAACAATACCCCTTTTCTTTCTGTTTTTTGCTGCCGTTTTTGTGTGCACTTTCTTACAGAGAAAACAGATTTTTCCCTTTCATAAACAGAACAAGATTGAGCTTTCAAAATGATAGCTTGATCCTGATGAGCAGGAACAACAAGTGCAATCAAACATGGGCATGTCAAATGACTGCACAGTGCAATTAGTTTATTAATTTACATGGGGCAAGAAGAGGTTTAATAATTCTTTGAAAAAAAAGCTCATAACATAAATACAACATCAATATCGTACCATTAACCAGCTATATACACATATATGGTATGAAAACCAAGCTCTGTAAAATGTACATTAACAAAACTAAGCTAACATGAAAATGCTGTACAATTGCAAAACCCCTGCACAACTCATAGTACTTTTTTTAACCAAGCAAAAAAACCCGGGGAGCTGTTTCCCACCCAACAAAAATCTAGCCCCTAAAAGCGCAAAACCAACCATGGAAAAAGACGGGATCAACCAAAAAAGGGGCAAAAAAAACAATAAACATCTTGATTCACAGGTGACATCTTTTCTGATTTAGAGTTCTTCTCCTTTATTTTCCAAACTCCACTCCTAAAAAATCTCTGCAAAACTGACATCCAGATGTCTTTTTATAATAAACCATCCTCCACTGACATCCCTTAAATAAATCCCACACTTTTCCTCAGTGTTATACTCTGTGCTCCCTGACATTTAGAGCTCTACATTTTGTGCCCCACGGAAAATATCATACACCATTTTCTGCTTTTGAATAATATTGTGGCCAATGCTTTGCATCCTGAATAAAAAGGAAAGAAAAACCTCTAAATAAATAAAACCCGAGTTAAATCCCTAAAAAAAAATAATTTCCCACGCGGCTGCTGAAATAAAATAACAAAAATAACTTACACTGTACCCCCATAATGATAAAATTGCCCATATACATTCCCCATTAATAAAAATGGCCTCTACTTTGACCTCCAAATGTAAAAATATACAAAGGGCCCTGCCCCCTGAAAAATTGGGGCCACCGGGTTTTGCTCCCCTTTTTAAAAATTAATCCAACTTTGAGGACCAAAGTGAAAAAAAATGGCCCATACCGTGTTCCCTGAATACAAAATAACTAAATCTGTCCCCCAAGTTAAAAATTTTTTTACCAAAATTGTTTCCCCCTTTAATAAAAAAAAAAAAACCACCCCCGGGGCCCCGGATGAAAAAAATTCCAAACGAAAAAAATAAAGGCCACCAAATGCCCCCAAAACAAAGAAAAACATCCCAACCCCTTTTGACCCTTGGGGTTGTGCCAAAAAAAAAAAAAAAAAGCCTCCTCCCCCTTTTTTTCCCTTCCCCCCTGGCAGGAAAAAATTATTTTCTCATGCCCGCCCGCTTTTTCCCCTGCTTTTTTGGGCCTTTTTAAGGCCACTCCCGAAAAATACAGAATTCTGTCAAATAGAAAGGGGGGTCTCCCTTTTTAAAACCTGCCCGCATTCTAACACTACAAACTGCATGACTTTTAATGGGTTTGGATGCAGGTGAAAAAGGATCCCGGTCCCCAATTTTGGCCCCCTCCAAAAGTTCTTGGGCCAAACCCTTTTTTTTATAACCAAAAGGGAAAAATTTGGCACATTTTTCACCGCAAAAGCTGAGGCAAAGGGGGCTGGGTTTTTTTAAAAATTTTTCCCCAACTTTTCGGGAAAATCCCTTTTGAGGGCCCAAAACACCAAAAAAGATTCGAAATGTAAAAAATCCCGCTATATTTGCTACACAAAAACCCAACCCAAAAGGGGTGAAATGCAAAAAAGGGTTTAAATTTTTTTTGGGGCTTTGAGTCTTTGGGGCTTTCCCAGGAAAATTCATTTTCTTTCCCCGTAAAAAATCAAGACCAAAACCCCAAAGGAACATTTATACAAAGTCTATGGGAGTTTAAAAATTTTTTTCCCATGGCACGTTAAGAGTTTTTCCCGTTTTAGAGTGGTATAGAAGTTTTATTGAACTGAGTTTTAACATAGGCATTTTTAAAAGACAAAAGAAAAACCCAATTTAAACTGAATTACGTGGTCATGGCTTTTTGGCTCCTTTCAGGGCAAGGGTTTAAAGGGGAAATTTCATTTTGGGTTTTAAAGTCACAGCCCCCGCGTTAAAAACTGTGGGTGACGTTGGGTTTAAAATTTAAAAGTTTTGCCCCAGTCCCCCTTGGAAAGGGTTTCTGTTTTTTTGGGAAGTAAAAGAAGATGCTATTAATTTCCCTCACAAAAGGAATGCAGCTTGGGAAATTTTTTTTTCATTTGAAACTTAAACTTGTCCCCCAATACTTTATCTAGTGCAAAAAGCCTTAAAATTTGTTCTTGATAAAAAAATTTTTAAATAAAAACACGTGTTTAAAAATTTTTCCTTTTTAAAATTTTATTTTATTAAAAAACCCCAAAACTTTTCACAAAGTTAAAAAAAGACAGAGGCAAAATTAAAAGGTTGTCTTTTTTTTAAACAATTATAAAATAATTTTTTACTAAAAATATTGATAACCCTCTGTTTTCCCTTTTGGGTTAAAAAGGGTAATTAAACTAACCCTTTGTTTCAAAAATTTTACTCATTTAAAACTATCAATTTCCTAAACTCCCTTTGGGGTAGGTCATTTTTAAAATCTCACTACTCCAAAAAGTAAAGAAGTCCCTTTTCCCATAGCAATTCCCCAAATTTGACTTTTTTATTATTTTAATCCCCGGCCTTTTCTTTAAATTTTTTTCATTTTTTCTAAACTTTGTTTTTTCCTACCCATTTTTTTTCCCCAAAACTTTAAAAAGGGAAAAAAACCCTTTGGTAAGTTTTTTCCAAACTGAACAAGTCTAGTTTAAAAACCCCCCCACATCTATTTACATTAGGACCCCAAAAATTTGAATACCAATTTGAGATGTAAGTTTTCCAAGGTTTTCCCTTTAAAAAACATCAAAATATTTGAAACCCTAGTTCTTATTTTCATTTTTAAAACCCAAAAAACCCTTTTTTGGGCCCTTTTTAGTTGCTTTAAAAATTTTTGTATTGCTGCTAAAATTTACTTGTAAACCAAAAAATTTTAATAAAAATTAAATCAAAACAAATGGTTATTCCCTTCTCAGTTTTAAAGGGAATCTGTCAAAAATTTTTTTACTAACAATAATTTCTGATACATAAATTTTTTTCTTCTTACCGTTTTTTTTTTTCTGATTGTTTGATTTCTCCAAAATTTGGTTTGTCCTATATAAAGATTGTGGGTTACAGTATTTTTGCTTTTTAACAAAAATTTAAAAAAAACAAACTTATAATTTTTGGGCCCAAAAGAAAGTAGACAAATTGTAAAAGCAAAAAATTAAAAATTAGTAATTTGGATACATAATAATCAAAATTAATTTGTCAAATTGAAAATTTTTTGATATATAGGTTTTCACTTTTCCCCTTTTTTTTTTTGGACGGGTTGTAGCAGCATTTTGTTTGGGTGTGTGTTTGTATTATTTTTTATACTCACATTTGTGTATTTTTATGGACTTTTTCTCAATAAAATGTATATATATTTTACCATTTATGGCTAAGTTGTATTGTTGACGTTTTGCATTTTGATTGCCATATGGTGCTTTATTGTTTAGAGTGGTAGCCCTTATAATTTTTGTAGGTGATTTATTCATATTGAAAAAAGATAGCATAAAAATATCTTCTGTTGTTTGAAAGGTGGTATTTGTGATCCATATACTAAGCAGGAACCAGATGTACAATTGCCAAGACATAGATGGGGAATAATATGACAAGTCTAATGAACTCCAGAAGAAAAAGATCAGTTAACTGTACGTCATAGTTTAACTTACATAGGTATCCCACAAAGACCAAATAGAACCAAAATAATCAAAATTATTTAGTGATGCAGTTAAGTACTCCAGACCCCTTACATCTTTAAGTTGTCGCAACACATCACTTAACACTGGTAGATCTGTACATTTCCAGAAATTAGAAATCAAACACCTTGTTGCCATCAGGATGTATAATATAATTTTCATTAAAGGTTTCTTCACTGGTTGAAGAAATAAATTTAATACACAAAAAATAGAATCCAAGGGAACCAGTAATCCTATTAAATCCATAATAAATCTTCTAACATCTATCCAAAGCTATAATAAGATAATCGGACATTCCCAGAAGATATTATATGTAGTTCCACCTTGGGCGTTACATCTCCAACATACATCTGGAATTGTTGAATTGAGCCTGTGTAATAGCAATGGCATATGGTACCATAACATTAGTATTTTGTACTGATTCCCTTTATATTCAATGCACAGAGGTGTCTGGAAGCTCTTTTCCAAATCAGTTTCCAATCCCCCATAGAAATCTGCCTATCAAGATATCCTTCCCACTTCGTCTTGTATGAGTGCGTGATAGGTTCATCTGGGAATGGGTTTAGCAACAAGGTGTAAACGTCAGAAATCAATCCTCTAGTTGAGGTACACAGTTCACAAATGAACTTGAACCTAGTTGGGAGAGACACCCTGAAAGATTTGACAGTATGCTGTAAGAAATGTGAGATTTGTAGACCGGAGTAATAACAGCTCTCTGGAATCTGGCCGTCAGATGTTTGGGTGTCAAAAGGAAGTATTTTCCTGGTTTTGAGATCCACAATGTCTGCAAATCCAAATAATTTGTGGTCAAACCATGGTTTCAATGATAAATTACCAATGCTATCTGGCATCAAAGGGTTGAATAAAAAAAAGAAATCATAGCTGAAAAGGAGGAACAAAGATTGAATTTCCTTGCACATTTTTTCAATATTGCTTTAGTCAGTTTTTATTGGACCTAATAAAGGACATGGGATGTGGCCTAAGCAGTGAATTGGGATGAAAAGGCCCTAAGCATAATTTTTCTATCTCGGCCCACTTTGAATTAACTGTTAAAGAAAACCACAGTGGTATCTTCTAGAGTTGGGTTTTCTCAATTTAAAAATATCAGGGGAAATCTATTCCCCCCTCAGACCAAACCCGCCAGCATGAAAACTTTTTTTAAAATATGGTTTTTGTTTAAACCAATTAAAAATTTTAAAGGAAAGGAGGGTTTTTATTTGCTTTTAAAGTTTTTATTAGTGAAACTGGGAATTTGGCAAGGTTTCAAACAAATTACAGAATTTTCCCTAAATAGCGACAAGTGCATTCCCCTTTTGTAGGGCATCTTTTTTTTCACTGACCTTGTTTGAGAAAATTTTTACAATAAAATATCAAAAAAGAGGAAATGAGTTTTTTTTTCCCAAAGGTTTTTTAAGGATTCAAATCCCAGTTAATTGATAATTAGCTTTCCCGGGATAGTAAATCTTTCCCGTAGTAAAATCAATGGGGAAGGGTTTTGTTAGTAATTTTTTAAAATTTTTTAACCAAAAAAGTGTAAAATTTGTTTTAATAACAAAATTTTTAAATTTGGAAGGCAGGGAGTAAAGAAGGTTAAGGTTAACAATAAATTTATCGCAAAAAAGAGAACTTAAACCCCCCCTATCTCTAATTTGAACCCAAAATATTCCGGTCAAGGCGAGCAACAGAGGCAAAAGGTTCAACACATATTACAAACAGCAGAATGGATAATGGGCATCCCTGCCGTGTGCCATTTGAAATTTGTATTAGAGGTGACACGCTGTAGGAAGGTTTAATAGTTGCAGTAGGTACAGAAGAGAGAATAAAGTGCTTCAAGGGAAAAGGGGGCCAGATATTCCAAATTTTTTCAATATCGCTATCATATAAGACCAATTGGGACAGTCAAAGGCCTTTAATATGAATAGGTTAGGCTGTCAGGACCTGGCGCCTTGTCTGAGGGCATCTCCTCAAGGGTTTATCGGAGAATTAAGAGACTCCATCATCTCTGAGGGGAGTGTCGGCAAATTACAGGAAGAGAGAAATTGGTGTAGGACATCATCCCTCGCCAATTGCTCCTTTAGGCGAGTATAGGGGAGCTAATAAAGATCTGAAAAATATTTATGAAACATTTTGTCTGGGTCGTAGGTTATATTACCTCTGCTATCTTTTAAGGCATGTGAAGTATGCTGATCCAAATTCTCTCGAAACTGTTAGCCAACAACGTGTGGGCCTTGTTTCCTCCCCTCGTAATATTTCTGCCTAGAGTAGAGAAAATATTCTTCTGTTCTGCCCATTACCAAAGCTTTAAGTTGCATACAAATATCCACAATTTTCCCTTTAACATAGCTTTGGTCAGTTGAGGTTTATAAACCAACCACGCAACAATGCTTTATGCACCTCCTACAGTACAATTGTGTAGGAAAACATACCTTCATTACTTGAGAAGTAGTCTATAATATGCTGTCTCAACTGTTTTCATGTTTGAGGATTTTTTTTTAAATTAAACTCTCATTTAGGCGCCAGTGGCAATTACAAATCGGAGTATTGTGTGATCACAGAGAAAGAGTTATTGAGTCATCATCAGACCAAGTAATGATGTTTATCTCAGCTGATGCCATACATCTCACGGCTGGTGCTGTATATTGACAACAACATAATTGATCTGCGAATGGCAATTGTAGGTGGTGAGAAGAAAGTACATGAATTCTATTGTGGGTGCGCTATTCTCCACAGATCGAATAAGACATGTTTTCTAATCAACTTTCTAAATTTGTATCAGAATCACGCACCATTCCTCACTCCGATCAGGACCCTCATTGCCTTAAGTAGGAAGTCGTAAAACTGCCATCTTTGTACACCCTAGTACATTGTCTATACAATGCAATAGGCTCAATAAATGAAAATACCCTCTAGTGGTGGAGCACTCAATGTTAAAGTAAAAAAAAAAAAAAATTAAAGTGTAAAAAAAATACATATATTAAAGTTCAAATCACCCCCTTTTGTCATTTTACAAATAAAAAACTTAAAATAATAAAAAAAAGTTATACATAATTGGTACTGCGGCATCCTAAAAAAGTCTAATCTATTAAAATATAATATAATTTATCCCATACACTAAACACCGTAGAAGAAAAAAAGGTTCCAAGCACCAAAATTGTGGGCTTTTTGGTCATTTCACGTCATCTAAAAATTGAAATAAAAGTGATCAAAAAAGTTGCATGTATTCCAAACTGATACCAATAATAAAGTACACTTCTGCCTGCAAAAATGCACCCACACTCAAGTCTGTCGGTAAAAGTACAAAAAAGTTATTGGTTGAAAAATTGGCGTTGGGGCAAAAATTTTAAAAATAGAAAATGTTTTTATGAAACCAAAACATAACGAAAACCCTACATGTATGGCCAGATTCATATCAACCAGTAGAATACATCAATTACACTGAATATTGAATGCCATAAAAACAAAACTTTCGCCAACATAGAGCAAGAACGTTTTTTTCACATTTTTCCACAATTAGGATTTTTTGCGGTTTCCCAGTATAAGTCTAAGGTACGGTGAATGACACCATTAGAAAGTAATACCCCACATCTTGTGTAGAGTCATCCACCAGCGGTCTGGATATTGTTGAATTTGAACTTCTTCATATTCAATTGCTTTCAACATTCTAGCTTTGAACATTACACATTCCTTTAGCTCAAAGTCCTGTAAGCAGAAGATCACATATCTCTGATGGTTAGTAGTAGATTTGAGTTTTAAAGTTCGATGCGCTCTCTCAAGCTTGAAGTGATGAGAAGGTGGCTCATCAAGTAATGAGTTAAAGAAGTTATTTAAAATAATTCTTAAATCTTCAGTGCCCTTAGACTTTAGGCCACGAACCCTAATGCTATTACAACACCCCCTATTGTCGAGGTCTTCCAGTTGACTGGCATTTGAGCATTTGAGTTTGCGAGGATATTTGGTTTTGTAATTCTGCAATATATCCTCTAGTTGTATCCTGGGCCCCCTCTAAGTCATTTACTTTATTATGTTAAAGAGGACCTATTACCTCCAGAGAAACCTCATGACAGGAGACTAAAATACAAACACTTCCTTAAATATGCTTAATTAGGAAAATCAAAGCATTTCACCTGTAATTTAGTTTTTAAAAAGTCAGCACCTGACAACTTGATGGATCACAATGTTGACAGCTCATTGAAATTAGCTGCTTCTGAGCTGGGGGAGTCCACTGTTAAAGGGGGAGCGAGGGAGTCTACATCATGTGTATACACTGTTAACCTCTGGGCTACTTTTTCTGTGCTGGGTATTATAACACCAGCTTCAGTGTAATATTGATGCCTGTGTAATATGGAGGAGGAGGCTGGAAGCAACAGGTAAACCCTGTCACACTATGTCCTCAGTGTGCTGTGCCTGCTGCACTGTTTGTAGTGAGAGACTCAGATTAACCCTGTACAAGCAGCTATATCGTCAGCTCCCCCTGTACAGTTGGTAACTTCCAACAGAAGGAATCCTACTAGATAATGATCTCTGTCTCAGAGTTATATCCTCTGATTTGCTTATGACCTGTTTTAGAGAAAAGTCTTATCATTTCATCTACTATCATTGTTTGTGTGGAGGTGATAGGTACTCGTTAAGGTCAGAGCTCACCTTTCAATTTCTGTCTTGCCGGTTTCAGCTTCTAACAACTTAAAATCATTCTTAGTTGGTAAGTGGCTTAAACAAGTCTTCCAATCTACAACCTGGGATGCGGCCATGACTTCCAGATCTGCTGCTTCTAGTAAGGATTAAGGAGAAGAAGTCCAGTGACAGTCAGGAGATTCTTGGATGTATTCAGGCGTGTTGCTAGGGTCCCAAAACATCCAGGGCCCAGGCCCTTTCTGTTAAGTTTTGCTCAGTAGGGCTGCATTCACACAACATTTTTCACTCTACATTGTGAACTGCGGCATGTATTTTTACAGAGAAAAAACCTTATGTGACTGTGACTAATTTTCTGCATATTCCACATAGATTCTGTCCATCACCTCAACAGTCACTGTACAATGAATGTCAGCGATGACAAATCTGCATTTTCAAAAGCACTCACCTATGTATGACAGTGTAATACCTTATAAATAAGTCACCAAAAAATACACCTACACTGTATACATAGAGCAAATATACCAGACAAATCGTTCCTAGAAAAAAACTCCTACAATACCAAGACCCAAAACTATTACTACTCGAGGATCAAATGATACTGCCGGACCATGACAAAATGCAACCACCAAATGTGACTATCAATTGTACACAAGCTCTGAAGACATATATTAACGCTATACAGGGACCATATAGTGGTAGAAACTAGTTGTATGTAGATGCTCTGCAGAAATATAAGCAATTACACTGAAGTTACATTTAGTGACTTACAGGAGATATCTTTTCAGATCGGAATTGTTCACTTTCCCTTCTCTTCTGCATTCAGCACAGACTACCATGATGACTTCTCCCGGCCACGACTTGTCTCTGCAGAATATACCACACAAATATTTTAGAATCCTCAATTTTCTAGCACATATATACCTACCTACTGGGGGTATGATAGAAAATCGAGGCATGTGCTGTGGGGGATGAGGAGTCATCCATCGTTCCTTTATATGCCATCATTAGGTAGGTCTATAGACCCCCTCCCAGTAGGTTACTTATGTAGGCCTCCTCAGTAGGTAGGTATAAAGTTTATATGTTCCCCAGTAGGTAGATATATAGATAATAGGGTCCCCCAGTCTGTAGATCAGCAATGGGGTCCCCCAGTCGGTATATAAATAATAGGGCCCCCAGTATATAGATAGGTAATAGGGTCCCCCGGTATATAGATAGGAAATTTTAAACCTGCCTCCACCCTTGGGGTTACAGAATCTTTTTCTGAACCCCCTAGGAATGTTTTGAGCCCTCCGGTGACCGACACACAGTACGAACAAAGATTCATTCTCTGAACTGGGGCCTTCCAGTCAAGTGCCCAGAAAAGGTAACACTCCATCTTTGGGCATCTGCACCCCCCCCTCTGGTCCTGCAGCACTGTAAAAATTTTCCAGGAGCTCACTTGCATCTCGGGCCCCGGGGCAAAGGTTTTGGGGGATGCCTAATCCTTCCCCTTTCTAGCCCCGGGCTACCCTAACCCCGGACCTGAGGCCATTTTGGGAAAAAACTACGAAGCTGTTGCCCCATCACAGTCTTGCCTCTGCTACAGCTTCACATGCTGCCCCTACCCACGGAGCCCGACAGCTGCCTGAGACGCGATCTCTGATCGCTTGTGCTTCTTAAGCTCACGTGTGTCTGCTGGCAGCACACCGATTTCAGTCGGGGACTCCCACACTGCATGTCGGGGTTTTAACTCCTATACCGCCCCCCCTGTTAACAATGCCTGGTCTCTAATCATAAAGCCGCATTTCCTCCCGCCGCACAAGTCCCCTGAAACAAGGCAGACTCGTCTCATACATCTGTTCCAAACATTTTCAGATTAAAAAAAAATAATAATTTTACTCACCTTGGGGCCTCCACAACCTCCCCCAGGGGCCCTCCATCAACCGCCCAGCCAGAGAGCGCCTCCATAAACCCGTCCCAGCCAGAGCCCCTCCATCATCTTTCCACCAAGAGCGCCTCCACATCTTTTCCAGCCAGAGAGGCCTCTATCAACTGTCCCGCCAGAGAGCCCCCACAACTGTCCCAGCCAGAGGGGCCCTCCATCACCTGTCCCAGCCAGAGACGCCCCCACCCTTCCCCCAGCCAGAGACTCCCCCATCCCCTGTCCCACCCAGAGACTGCCTCCATCAATTCCCACCAGAGACTGCCCCATCACCTGCCCCAGTCAGAGACCCTCCATCAACGTCCCAGCCAGAGAGCCCCTCCTCAACTCCCCCGCCGGGGGATCCCTCCATCAAACTGTCCCCCCCGAGAGCGCCTCCATCAACGTCCCACCCAAACGCGCCTCCATAAACGTCCCACCGACACTAATGTCCAACTGTGAACTAACACATGCTCTTCTTTTCCCCCCATCGCTACTCCCTCTCCCCCAAAAACTTACTGCTTATCCCCAAACCCCTCGCGGGAAAACAATGAACCTACATCTCCCGCATTCTCCCCAAACCTGTCTGCCGCCCCAACCTCTTCCTCACGTTAATCCCCCCGCACCAAAAAAACCCCCTCCCAAACACGTTATTCTACGCCACCTACTCCCCTTCACTGCCCCTTTCTGGTTTTCCCGGAGACATATCCCCCAACCCAGGGCCCCCCCAGCACACCCCACCAAGTCTCTGCCTCCTCGAACAACCACCACTACTAATTCTGCTAATCCCTTAAACAATACACTCCCCTGACCCGTGCCCCCCCCAAAACCTCCCCTTTGGAGCTCTCGAATCCGGTCGTATGAAATAAACCTCATACTACTGACTTGTTCATCTCACGCAACCTACTCTTCCTTGGTCTATGAAACCTGGTGCCCCCTCTGACACAGTCCCCCCTCCGCATTTCCTTTTAGCGGCCTCCAATTACCCACACTCCTCCCCCTGGTAAAAACATGGGGGGAGGCTGGGCCTCCTCCTTCGACCCCTGCCCTTTGTCCCCGCCCCCCTCTGTTTCCCACACTCTCTCTTTGAAGTGCACTCGTCCGCATCTACCCCCCCTCCGACCTCCAAAGTGGCTGTTTTACCGACCGCTGGGCCCTCCCACTCCTTTTCTTGACCATTTGTTTCCCTGGCTTCTCCACTTTTTTTCCACCGCATCCCCACTACATAGGGGAGATTTTCAACATCCCAATCGACACCCACCCCCCCTTGCTTCCAAAAAAATCCTTTCACTCTGCTCCCCCTTTAAACCCTCTCCCATGACCTCAGGACCCCTCCAAAGATGGACACACACGGGCCCTATTTTCCCACCCCTCTGCCCCTATCTGACATCTTAACCCCCAAAACCTAATGCCACAACCTGCTTCCCTTCACCACTACTCCCCCCCACCTCTCCCCTGTTCAATCCCGTACACCCCGGGGAATCACAAAACCTCAACCCTACACTTCTCTGACTCTCTTTCAACCCCTTTCCCCTTTCCCATTCAAGACCAGACCAGCCACCCTTGCCAAAACCCTACAAACACCCGCCCTTGATCAGTCGCTCTCTCACACACAACAGAACCCGCAAAAAACAACAGACAACCCTGCCACAGCCTACCAAAAGCTGAACGCGCTGGAAGAAAACCACTCCCTTTATGACTTTGCCTTTTACAAACACTCCTGCAGACTTTAATCCGCACCGCCTCAGCCAAAAAAGAAAAATTTCACCATCTCAAACCTCCCTGTCCCACAACCCCAGACAATTATTAAAACCCTTAACTCCTTCTCCTCCCCCCAACACCTCCTCCCCCATCGCTCCTTTCAGCAGATGACTTTTTTCCATTTACTTCCTTAGAAGATCAACCTCTCAGAGAAAGCTTCAGCCCGCAGTCCCCCACCCTCCCTTACCATTGCAACCGCTCTTCCCCCCTTTAAATTCTTCCCCCCGATCATCAGACAACTCTCCCCCTTACGTCCAAATCCAACCTCATACCTGTAGTCTTTACCCACTGCCA
The DNA here is from genome assembly GCA_025379985.1 of Phyllomedusa bahiana. Taxonomy (NCBI): domain Eukaryota; kingdom Metazoa; phylum Chordata; class Amphibia; order Anura; family Hylidae; genus Phyllomedusa; species Phyllomedusa bahiana. Next base: position 15,569 of record JAODAL010004867.1, read on the forward strand.
TCCCACCTCCCAGACCCAGTGCTTCTACTCCCAGCACTCACCCATCTCTTTAACCTATCAAAAAACCTCGGATCTTCCCTTTTGCCTTTTAAAAATGCACTATCACTCCAACCCAAAAAAAACAACCCCCCTTACCCCCTTCTCTGTCCAAATACGCCCCTTCACTGCCCCCTTTTCCCTTCCAAAATCTCAGCAGCAGTCTATCTTTACTGTCCTCCCCCCCTCTCCTCCCAAATTCTTCTTTACCCACTACAATCTGGTTTTTTCCCCACCACTCTACCCAAACTGCCCTAACCAAGTCACTAATGATCTAGTAACTGCTAAACCCATCCACTACTCTGTGCTCCTCCTCTTTTAAACCCGTCCTCGCCTTTGACACTGTGACCCTTCCCTTGCTACAAAACCCCTCCCCCTCCATCACGGACTTGGTCTTTCCTGGACTCCTTGTACCCCACTGATCGGCTTTCAGGTTCTCATTCTTTCTCCACCCCTTCCCCCGGCCACGTCTGTTGGGCCCCCAAGGGCAGTCCTGGTCCCCTACCTTCTCTTCTCACCCTTTTCTCGTCACCTCATACCCCACATCTTTCATTACTACCGTATCTGATGATACCCCAATTACAAATTTTGCCCCAAATTTATTCCTACTCTCCCCCGGTCCCTTACTGACTGTCCCCATTTCCCCCTTTTTCTTTAGTCCCCCTAAAAAATAAAAGTGGAGAAAACAGAACCACACTTTCACCATCCAACTTACCCCCGCCCCCGATCTCTTATTACAGTCAACGGGGCCCACACTTTCACCGGGCCCACAAGTCCGCTGTCTTGGGGGAATCCCAGACTCTGCTTTTTCTTTAAACACACATCCAAACCCCACCTCTGCCGCCGCCTCCCCCTGAAAAACATTTTTGCATCGCCATTTCCCCGGCTAGACCTCAAAAATGTGGGCCCTGCCCCTTTCACCCCGCCTAGACTACGCAACATCCCTTTTCAGTGGGGCCCCCCAGCTAGCCCCCGCTCCCCTCCCAATCCATCCTAACTCTGCGCCCATCTTATCCACCCCTTTTCCTCGCTATCCTCTGCCCCTCCCCTCTCCAATCCCCCAATGGGTTCCCCTTGCCCCGCGGGAATTTATTTCAATACTAACCTGACCCACAAGGCTCCCATGACCTCCCCCCCCAAACATCCTCCCCAATTTCCAAAAAATTCCCCCCACCCTTCCCCCTCCTCCCAGGACCTTTCCCTGCTCTCCCCCTTATCAGCTCCTACACAACCTCTCCAAGAAATCCCCCGTGCTTCACCCCCCACTCTGGGCCACTGCCCCCAAAACTCAGACTTCCTCCACTTTCACACTTTAAAACAACCAAAACCCATTTCTAGGGTTGCCTATAACCTTCAAAAAAGTCACACTTTCCCCCACAAAATGTCGCCCCTCAACCCCCGTCTCTTTCCCCCCCCTTGAGATTGTAACCCTCGCGGGGAGGGTCCTCTCTCCCTCTGTCGTGCCAATTGTCATTTTCCTTATCCTGTACCGTTTGACTTTTTGTAATGTATTTAAAACCCCCGAATGTACAGCCCCTGGAATCAAAAGGCGCTTTTAAATAAAAAAAAATAATAATAATAATAATAGGGTCCCGGGACATAGATGGTAAAAGGGCCCCCCAAATTTTTAAAATAGGTAATAGGGCCCCCAGTGTATAGATAGGTAATAGGGCCCCCAGTTTATTTAGATAATAGGCCCCCAGTATATATAAAAAATAGATAAAGGCCCCCAAATAAACAATAGATAAAAAGGGCTTTTCAGTACTATAGATAGTAAAAGGGGGCCCCCCGTACATATAGGCAGGTAATAGGGCCCCCAGCATAGATAGATAGATAATAGGCCCCCAGAAAAGAGAGGAATAGGCCCTGAACATAGCTAGCAGGAATCCTCAGTATAGGGAGGTAATAGGGCCCCGTTATCTAGGGAGGTAATATGGGCCCCCAGTATATAGCTAGGGAGGGAAAAGGGGGCCCCCATAACAGTAGGCAGGTAATATGGCCCCCAGTATACAGCTAGACAGGTAATATGGCCCCCAAGTATATAGCCAGGTAGGTAATATGGTCCCCAGTATACAGCCAGGCAGGTAATATAGCTCCCAGTATGCAGCCTCGCAGGTTATAATTCCCCCCAGTATATAGCTAGGCAGGCAATATTGTCCCTAGTATATAGCTAGTTAGATAATATGGCCCCAAGTATATAGCTAGGCAGGAAATATGGCCCCCAGTATACAGCTAGACAGGTAATATGGCCCCCCAGTATATAGCTAGGCAGGTAATATGGCTCCCAGTATATAGCTAGGCCGGTAATAGAGACCACAGTATATAGCTAGGCATGTAATATGGCCCCCATTATATAGCTAGGCAGGTAAAAGGGCCCCCAGTATACAGCTAGACAGGTAATATGGCCCCCAGTACATAGCTAGGCAGGTAATATGGACCCCAGTATAGAGCTAGACAGGTTATATGACCCCCCAGTATATAGCTAGGTAGGTAGTATGGCCCCCAGTATATAGCTAGACAGGTAATATGGCCCCAGTATATAGCTAGGTCTGTAATATGACCCGCAGTATATAGCTATGGAGGTAATATAGCCCCCACTAAACAGCTAGACAGGTAATATGGCCGCAGTATGCAGCTAGGCAGGTAATATGGACCCCAGTATATTGCTAGGTAGGTAATATGGCCCCCAGTGTACAGCTAGGCAAGTAATATGTACCCAGTATCTAGCTTGGAAGGTAATATGGCCCCCAGTATATAGCTAGGCAGGTAATATGGTCCCCAGTATATAAAAAGGAAGGTAATATGGCCCCAGTATATAGATAGGTAGGTAATATGGCCTTCAGTATATAGCTTGGCAGGTAATATGGCATATATGAAATGAAAAATACCAGTACTCACCTTTCTCCCACCTCATGAAGCTCCCGCTGGGCTCTGTCTTCATCCCGGCACAGGTGGCATGACGTCATAATACCGCGCAGGCAGCATGATGACATACGCACACCGCCTGTTCTGGATACCCCGGAGTACTCCATGGAGCAGGGAGCGCTCGCTCTCTGCTCCACGGAAGCCTTAAGCTGTATGTGCGTCCAGCAGACGCACATACAGTTGAAGAGACCATCGCGCTCTGGGCCCACCGTAGTGGCTTATGCCCTGGATAAAACTGTCTGGCGACGCCACTGGATATATTAGCGTTCCATGTGATGTTCTATATGATTAAAGCATAGAAGAGTCAAGAGCTGATAAAAAAGAAGAGTTCAGCAAATAATCTGGCTGTGAAACCGGTATATGTAATGAGATAAGGTTGTTCTGAGCAGCACTAGTTTTAGCACAACTGATAGAAGTTGGCAGGGATGCTAAGGTTGACAGAGTACAATCTAAGGGCGACATGTATGAACGGGCTTTACGCCTGTTTTTTGGCGTATACTGCGCCTCCCGGCCCGAATCCCCCTGTCGGACGCAGGGATGCGGTGTTAGGCGCAGCGTTCGCCACTTTCAGCTGCGTCCCGCATGAAGGGGCGGGCAATGGGCGCGGTGTGGGCGCGGTGTAGGCGTTCCGGGGTGGGACGCGGCGCGCTCGTAACTCCGAGGCATGTACGATCGCGAGTCGGCAAAGCGAGGCGCAGTGCATCGCTCGGCAGCTCCGACAGTCAGACCTGGTTTATTTTGGTCTAAATGCTCCGGCGGAGGCGAAGTGAAGCAGGATCGGCACATGCAAGGCAGCAGATAGAAGATCGCGACAGAAATCTCGGCGCTCCGCTCCGTGCAGCAGGAGTATGAATCCGAAAAAAAATCGCCTTTATAAAGACAGAAAACAGTGTCAGAAAAGAGCTGAACCTCAAAAATAAACATAATTTTAAAAAAAATCACTTTCCAAAAATCTAGAACGGCGCAATATCAAGAAATCGGATATTGGCAATTGCCGGGAAATACAGTAATTCAAATTCTGAAAGCTATTCTCATTAGTCGGCATAAACTGGCCAATCGGAATAGGAGCGACAGTGAACCATTAAAACCTATGGAGAACGATTGACCAATCAGAATCAACAGCGGGACAGATCAAAATACAGTAAAAATGCAGAAAAGAGCTGATTGGTTGAGCTAGCAGGGGCTTGGCTATCTCAGCCAATCAGAATAGGAGCGACAAAGACCCATTATAGCCTATGGAGAATTTTGAACCAATCGAAATCCAAGGCGGGACAATTCAAAATACAGTAAAAAGGCAGAAAAGAGCTGATTGGTTAATGCGGCGGGGGCTTGGCTATTTCTTTATTTTCGTTATCCAAGGATCAATAGTATGGGTGCAACGAAAAGAAAGAAATAAACATGATTTTATTGATTTAATATTTTTTTTTCATAACCCCCATATTATTATTCATTTTATATACACATCGGGACAACTTCTGTAGTCTTATCATTTGATTTCGGCCATGTACAGTTTTATTTCAGATTGCATTAGAAAACCCATATGAGCGTCGCTCGCTCTTCCATTGGTCCAAATAATCGAACCTCTTTTAACTTAGCCAATCAAAAACAGCGCTTGCTCTGCATTTCTTTTCCCATAGAACTCTATGAGAAAGTAGCTCGCGCTCTGATTGGCTAAGCTGGACGAGCCCCCGCTAGCTCAACCAATCAGCTCGTTATAGCCTTTTTACTGTATTTTGAACTGTCCCGCCTTTGAATATGATTGGTCAGTTTTTCTCCATAGGTTATAATGGGTCCCTGTCGCTCCTATTCTGATTGGTCAATTCTCCTCCATAGGATATAATGGGCCACTGTCGCTCCTATTCTGATTGGCTGGTTTATGCCGACCAATCAGAAGAGCTTAAACAATTTGAATTACTGTATTTCCCGGCGATTCTCTCTATTGCAATTCCCTATGTAGCGCCGGTCTCGGCGACAAACGCATTGTTCGGGATTTAACGGATTTATTTTTAGAGAAGGTTTCAGCTCTTTATCTGATAATGTTTTACACTTAATAAAAATGATTTTTTTATTAATACTTCATGCCGCACGGCGCTGAGCGCCGAGATTTCAGTGTGCCGCTCTCTCCATAGACTACAATGGGAGAAGTAGCTCGCGCTCTGATTGGCTGGGATAGCCAAGCCACCGCTAGCTCAGCCAATCAGCTCTTTTCTGTCTTTTTACTGTATTTTGAACTGTCCCGCCTTTGATTTTGATTGGTCTATATTTCTCCATAGGTTATAATGGGACACTGTCGCTCCTATTCTGATTGGTCAAAACTTCTCCTTAGGTTTTAATGGGTCTTTGTTGCTCCTATTCTGATTGGCTGGCTTCTGCCGACCAATGAGAAGCGCTTAAACAATTAAAATTACTGTATTTCCCGGCAATTCTTTCTATTGCAATTCCCTATGTAGCGCCGGTCGCGAAGACAAACGCGTTGTTAGGCATTTAATTGCTTTATTTTTAAAGAAGGTTTCAGCGCTTTATCTGATAATGTTTTACACTTAATAAAAATTATTTTTTTATTCATAATTCATGCCGCACGGCGCTGAGCGCCGAGATTGCATGCGCCCATCTCTCCATAGACTACAATGGTAGAAGTAGCTCGCGCTTTGATTGGCTGGGATAGGTAAGCCACCCGTAGCTCAGCCAATCAGCTCTTTTCAGCATTTTTACTGTATTTTGAACTGTCCCGCCTTTGATTTTGATTGGTCAAAACTTCTCCATAGGATATAATGGGTCTTTGTCGCTCCTATTCTGATTGGTTAATAGTTCTCCATAGGTTTTAATGGGACACTGTCGCTCCTATTCTGATTGGCTGGTTTATGCCGACCAATGAGAAGAGCTTAAACAATTTGAATTACTGTATTTCCCGGCAATTCTCTATAACCCAATTCCTTATGTTGCGCCGGTCTCGGCGACAAATGCGTTGTTCGGGATTTTATTAATGTATGTTTATAGAAGGTTTCAGCTCTTTTTCAGAGAATATTTTACACTTAATAAAAATTATTTTTTAATCATACTCCATGCCGCACGGCGCTGAGAGCCGAGATTGCATGGCGCCGATCTCTCCATAGACTACAATGGGAGAAGTAGCTCGCGCTCTGATTGGCTGGGATAGCCAAGCCCCCGCTACTTCAACCAATCAGCTCTATTCTGCATTTTTACTGTATTTTGAACTGTCCCGCCTTTGAATTTGATTGGTCAATAGTTCTCCATAGGTTTTAATGGGTCTCTGTCGCTCCTATTCTGATTGGCCGAGCTAGCCAAGCACCCGGTAGCTCAGCCAATCAGCTCTTTTCTGCATTTTTACTGTATTTTGAACTGTCCCGCCTTTGATTCTGATTGGTCAATAGTTCTCCATAGGTTTTAATGGTTCACTGTCGCTCCTATTCTGATTGGCCGGTTTCTGCCGACCAATGAGAATAGCTTTCAGAATTTGAATTACTGTATTTCCCGGCAATTTCCAATATCCTAATTCTTGAATTAGGATATTTGGAAAGTGATTTTTTTTTTATGTATTTTTTATTTTTGAGGTTTGAGCTCTTTTCTGAGAATGTTTAACACCTTTATAAAGGCGATTTTTGATTCATACTCCGCACCGACATGTGGAATGATTTCTCGCTGTTTTCCAGCCTGTCTCGCATCGGAACAGATTTTCGGCGCAGTCCCGCACGGCGCCTAAGTCCCGCACTGCGCCCATGTCCCCGCACCGTGCCCCACACACTGGCGAGGCGCAGGGAACTTTTCCCCGCATGTATGAGTGCACCTCCTCGGACGGCGAATCTTCAGCGCCGCACTGTGCCTCAGTCCCCGCACTGCGCCTAACACACTGGCGAGGCGCGGCGGACTTTACATAGGATGTATGAGCGCGCCCCAGCCCCGACATAAATCAGGCGCAGATTTCGCCGGAAAACTAGCGGAAAAGCACGCCCCGACCCGGCAAGCTTCATACATGTCACCCTAAGTGTTGTTTAAGAGGATGCAGCTTCTAAAGGGTTAAATCTACCTCAACACTGCCTAGTGATACCAGTAATAAAGAGCTCTGGTTCTTTGATGTTGTAGGAAGTGCTTAATACTGTGCTTGTCACTCTTTTCAAAGTCCAGTGTTTTTGCCTCCCGTGTGCGCGCCGCCTCTTTGATTTAGCCAGGGCAGGGTTAAACAGTTGTTTTATGCAGCAGCAATCTCAAAATGGCCGCCCCAACCACATGGTTACCTGCAAGGGCATACATCTTCCTTTTGTGGCCCACAGAATTTAATCAGCGCCAGTTGGTAGGGGGAGCCTTCTTAGTGGAGGGTCTAAATGCTGCAGGGATCGCCAATTTATTTTCTCTGCACTCCGGGTCCCTCACCACAGAGTCGGAGAGCATGCTGTGGGCCTCTCTCATTCCACCGGACTCGCTGTGCTGCCGTTAAGAGGTGTAGTGCTCAAGTAGAATGACGAGCACTATCGCGAGGTCCACGTCCGTTCACAGCACTTCTTTTCGGCCCTCCACCAGGCTGTCACTTACTCCTCAGGAGTCGTCATTGTCAGCCTTGAGAAGCCAGTCACAGGCCACACTTTATGAAGGAACGCACTGACACCTGTAGCTGCAGTCCAAAGTTCCCGGACCGGATAGATGCTGGGTGTTTTAGGGAATACTAACACCTCTTTATGTCAAGTTTTGGTAGCTGCAGCCTCCTAGTGCAGCAGCGGATTCACATAGAAGTGGCCATTTCATCCTAGCCTAGCCCCTGCTTGCACTGCTTTTAACAGCATGTAGAGAGATGTTTTACAGCAGCTTCATGGACATAGGAGCCTGTAAACAGGATCAGTCCCATTGACTTTTATAGGAGAGTTTTCTAGGCATGCTCTGTGACCTGGGAATAAGTCAGTGTGCAGGGAGGGGGAGAGGGTGAACTTTGTGACTATTGTGACTGGTGGATTCTGTGTTATCTATTCACATTGGGGTCCCCTTTCAGTGTAACCCTGCTTGTACTGATCATGAGCAGACTACTGAAAATCTTTCTCTACAGAACAGGAATTGTCAGACAATTATTAGTCCCAGTGACCAATGTGAACACTGCAGGAATTAAAGGGGTTTTGCTACAAAGTAAAATTGATGTGGGAAGCTTGCAAATTAAATAATAAATATTTTCACCATTTATCATTATTACTAATTCTGTACCGTTTTTGTTTTAGCTGCTCCTTTAGTGATTCATTGTTTACAGCTCATCTCCAGGGGATACAACCAGGGCTGAGAGCTCCTAAGTAGTGTTGAGCGAACAGTAAAAAGTTTTAGTTCTAGTAACTTTGTGAGTTCGGTTCGAAGTTCTATTCGAACTCGAACTTGAACTTCGGACCCCTTTAAAGTCTATGGGAGAAGATATTCTGGTTAATTTTTATACCTATACAGGTGAGGAGAAGCTGGAATTACCATCCATAACAGTAAACTGGATATGTGGAACAACTTAGTACAGAAAATTTGGCTCTAAGAGTGACAGAAAAAAATTGAGAGGCTAAAATAATTCATTCCTTTCAATTGCTAACTGAAAAGATGAGGGCAGCTTGCAAGCAGGGGCGTAGCTATAGGAGGTGTAGTAACAGCTGCTACAGGGCCCTGCATCCTGAGGGGGCTCAAAAGCTCCTTTGACTCACAGGAGATTTGGAGACGGTGTGTTATATAATTACTGAACCCCCAAAACTTCAAAAACTGAACTTTTGGTTACTGAGTATGATTTAACAAATCCAAGTACTTTGTATAATATATATCCATGTATATGAGAATTAGGCGTTATGTGAGTCTGTAAATATCGCCAAATAACAGCTTCTGGGTGTGGGAAAGATGCAGCCAGCAATACCAGACTCAATAACTATTGATGTCTATGGAGAGGAAAATGCTATCTAACTCACTAAGAGCAGTCTGTACAGTACAGAGAGTGAGCTGAAAATGGCGTTCACAAGACAATACAGTGATATATATAACATAGTCATGTGATTTTAGCAGCCAATGAGAGCCCTACACCTCAGCGATTACATTTTTGACATCTCTCTGTGCTCTCCACTGATTGGATGGCTGCCAAAAGTGCTGAAAGCTGCTGAAAACGAAACTTAAAATGGCGTGTTAAACTAGAACTAGAACTTTACTCGAACGAACAGTGAAACGTTCAATTCGAGTTCTAAAAATTCAAAAAGTTCTACTAGAACTTAACTTTTCTAGAACAGTTCGATCAACACTACTCCTCAATCCTGGCCAGACATCACCTCTCCTCTCAGGCAGCTACTGAGTGTTCAAACCCCAGGTGCTGTCATTAAACTCCCATCCTCTGTACTTCTTAGTAATTAGTCAGTTGAGAGTTGTAATAATCCTAATCCTAGGGTTCGGGTTAGTCAAACCCTAACTCTAACCATAACTAAGACTTTAATTCTAGGGTTAAGGATAATCCAATCCTAATCCTAACCTGAGGTTCTTAGGCATTGCCCAGATGTTGCACAGATGTGCCCCTAATGTTTCCCAGATGTACTTTAATGCTATGGTTTGATGTTTTGGCAAATTTTGTCACAATGTGATTCATATTGAAAAAAAAACACAGAAATTCAGGTCTAATTTGACCTTGGTCCAAATCTAAAGTGCAATTGTATCCAGAAAAAAAAGGAAAGCCAACCTTTTCTGGGCATATTTATAGTATATATGTGGCGTCAAAATGTTAAGGTTTTTAAGACTTCATAACAAACAGGAGGAGCAAATCATCATTTGCTACATAGTATCAAGGATTGGCTTATGAACAATAACTAGCACAAAATCAAGTTTCTACTTGGAGTTGTCCTTTAACTAAAATGTGCCATTGCAGCGAACACTTTACCTGATTAATGTATAATAGGGAGGTAAGAGAACAGTAAGCATGGGCCAAGCAGGTGTTGTTTCCATGGTGTTATCCATGGTGCCTCATGGTGTCCCCAGTAGGATTTTCACTGAGCTGTCTGCCTGCTTCTCTCTCTTTGTTGCCTGGAGGGTCACTGTCTGCAGTGGCATCATCAACATCACATAACACCACCTTGTTAATAGAAACATAGGTTTGTTTGTTTCCAGGTTGTAGTAGGAGCAGCCGAGCATCAGTGTAGGTCCCAGCCAGGGTTTAGTGCTGACATAGATGCATTTTCATGTTGTTGAACACTGAACCATTGCCAATAGGATGGTATGATGGAAGGAGGAAGATGGGAGTTGATTTCAGTGTAATAGTGACTGTGTGTAATGCTAGAGGGACCTGTGGCACAATGCTGTCTTAGCAGCAATATGGGCCCCTGGAAAAAGTAATGCACTTGGCTGCCCTGCCTACTCAACCACTACCATGACAGTGTGGACTTGGAGAAGAAAGGCCTCACGACTGCTCTTGATTTCTCCATCACGGTCTACCATCCTGTGAATTCTAGGCCATTTATACTACAGCCGGACAGTAGACACAATCAGATTTGGTAATCTTGGCACTTATCAAGTCTTTGTGTTATGGCTACTTACTAAGTGTATGCCACAGCAGCTCACCTGCAGAGGTGAATTAATGCAACTAGTGCTCTTACTGGTAGACTGCCACTGTAAGGTAGATAAGAAGGCAGGGCCTGTGGTTTGGGGGAGATAGGTCCTGCCACCATGCAGACATTGCAAGTGGGAAGTGCAAGTGGAAAGATTGTAGCTAGTGGCAAGCTATAGGCTAGTTAAGAGAAAAGTGAAATAGAGATTTAAGCCCATTGGGTTTTTCACTGGCTCCCCAGTGGGCTCCTATGTTCATGGGGCCCCCTGTCTGGCTGTCTAGTGTGCCCAATCATTAAGACAACCCTGCTGTTGTGTGAACATCATTTCTGTTTACAGCCTCTACTTAACTAACAGGCAGGCTGGATTAAGAGACTGTCATTACTGACTAAACAGTGGACAGAGTGGCTAGCTGTCCTAAAACCAACTACAAGGCCTAACCTCCTAATCATACAATGGCTGGGCTTGTGGAGGAAAGAGTATTACTCCTCCTCCTGAGTAGCAGAGCAAAGCATAGAAAAGTTAAACTTGTATTCAGCAAGTGTTCAGCATCATGCTGTTTGAGGTTATTGTCACTGTACATTGCTTTCCTAGTAAACTAAGGTGGTTCTCAAAGGAGATTGCACTCCATTATAAAAGACTTAAACTGAAGCCGCATTTACCACTGTTTGACTAAAGACCAAACTGCTAAGAGGAGCACATGGGGCGGGTTAGCTGTGATAGAGGGTCACCTTTCAAAGATCCATAGTGGCTTGGAAAGTCATACTGTGTGTCACAACGGTCAGTTTGGAGCAGCCCAACTTAATATTAACTTTTCCCCGGTAATCAAGTGCTCAAAAAAGGTCATGTTGGGCTATCTTTTACACGAAGATTTTAGTGTAAAATCTGACAAAAAATTCATATCAAAATCCTTGTCAAACGTACTCTAACACAGTGCCACGTGGTCACATTTCACAACAATATCTCAGCATGGCACCTCCTGAAAATAAAGACATGTTAAATAGAAAATAAAGATATCTCATTAGCCCTATGACTTGTCAGGCATCATTAAAGGGTTGTTTCCACCGTAAAGTTTGAAGGGATATCGCTAGGATATGCCATCAAAGTCTGATATGTGCGGGTCTTACCCCTGTAACCTCATTTGTCTCAGGAATGGGCCCCCAAAAGTTATGGCTCAGACTGCCCATGACTGTCCATTCTATTTTATGGGAGTGCTGAATACATCCAAACACACCTCACTTGTACTTGGCACTTTCATAGAACACAATGGAGAATCACGCAGAAGCATGACTCCATTCTGAACTTTCGGGAGACTGTTTCTGAAATATGTGCAGGTCCCAGAGGTAGAACCAGCACCTATCAACACCTATGTACCAAGTTGATAGCAATAAAAACTGAACTTTGGCCCACAAAAACAAGCCCTCATTCAGATCCGAAGATGTAAAAATAAAAAAGTATTGGTCTCACAAAATAGCACTGCAAAGCAAATTTCTAAACTAAAAAAATAAAAAAGTAATTTTTTAGCAGTGCTAAAACATAATGGAAAATTGAAATTTGGTGTTGGAATCTTACTGACCTGCAAAATAAAGATTATTTGTAATTTATACCACTTAAAACACTAACGAAAACCAAGAAGGCAAAATAGCTAGGTTCGTTTGTCAGCAAAAGATTAGATGATGCTCACCTTAGTAGGTTGTAGGAGCCACAACCAACTTAAATTTTCTACTGTCTAATGAGGGCTCAGAATCATCTAGTGGATTGGATTCCACTGAATAAAAGCAGTATACAAAAAAGAAAACACAGATTATCACAGACTAAGCCTACAACCAGATAGGATCCAATGTGGTCATAAGCGCAGTCTGTGCTAATGTTTTTTTTTTTATTTATCTTTTTAGAATGCTTGTTAAACCACACAGTGAACTCTATAAAAATGGAACCTTCCTAAAATGGCACCATTTGATAGGGAGGGAAGGGGGGTTACATTTCAACCCATAAGTATTGTTTTTAACTGTACACTGTTTCAGATTATACGTGGTACTATTAGAAAGAGCAAATTTTCCTGCAAAAAATGAGCCCTCACACAGCTATTAAGAAGGAGAAATAAAACAGTTATGGCACTTGGAAGGTGGAGAGGAAATAACACAAACAAAAATAAAAACATTCAAGGCTTTTTTTGAAAGACAAAAGATCTTAGAAACCAGGATAACTTGATATTAAAAGTATATTGGAAAATTATGTAACTTTCACTTGCACAAAAACTATTCATTTGCTGAAACCGGAATACCCCTTTCAATTCCAGAATTGCAATGATTCCACTCATTTGTGTCAAACAGTTTACTACAGAGATCACTTAAAAGCTTTTGAATGTTGAATGTTCTGTGACATGTAATTGGCGATGATGAAGCAGCATAATATATCCTGTTATTACCATTTCAATCTTTAGACCGTGATGAAACAGGAAGTGGGATATGGTATTAGAGGATAGATTTTTGACTTGGCAATGAAGACAGAGAAGGAATGTAAAGGATTAGGGTGTTTAATGTACTGGAAAGAAGTATATCAGTAGTGACAAGTCTCACAGTGCTTAATTAAACATTTAGGATGAGAGAAGATTCAGACAGAAATGGTTCTGGTTTTGAACTATTAAAGCAAACAAACTATCTGTCAAGACATGTCTTTTTATGGTAGAGTGATTACACGCTCGCAATTTCAATCATTGCTCAATGATGACAACTCATCTGAAAGTGGTGATTAGCACAGAAAAGTACTTGCCTAGTTTTTTACAGTGAACTGGTGAGGTGTCATTGTTTACCTCAGCTGATGAAGAGATAGATGGCAGTTCTCAATTATATTCCAATATGGAACAGGGAAAGATGTGTGTCGATGTATAAGGAGTCTGATGAATGGAATCAGACCCCGGGGCTAAGGATTTAAGTACTTACATTGAATTAAAGGGTTTTTTTTCCCATAAAGGAATGGAGGTTGGTTTTTTTTCTGGGTTATATTTACATCATTCAAACCGGAAGACTCATAAACTTGCCATGAATTTATTTCTTGTAAAAATGTGATTGAAAAGAACCTGTTAGCATTCCATGTCTGTTGTAGTAACTCTTCCTATTCCCCCATATAAACATTCTGGAGCATACTTACATTGCTATATTCCTCTGTTATTCCTTCTGGAAAGGCAAAAATAAAATTTATGAAAACTGTCCAGGTCTAAAACTCACTTTGTTGCCCATAGCAACCAATAAGAGCGCCCCTCTAAATTTTCCAGAGCACTATATGAAATGAAAGGGATGCTCTGATTGGTTGCTATGGGCAACAAAGTGAATTTTAGTAGTGTTGAGCAAACAGTAAAAATCTCTAGTTCGATTAGAACCTCAAACTTTCGTGAGTTCGGTTCGAAGTTCTATTCAAACTTGAACTTCGAATCCCCATTAAAGTCTATAGGAGAAGATGTTCTGGTTAATTTTTATATCTATACAGGTGAGGATAAGCTGGAATTACCATACATAACAGTAAACTGGATACGTGGAACAACTTAGTGAAGAAAATTTGGCTCTAAGAGTTACAGAAAAAAATTAAGAGGCTAAAATACTTAATTCCTTTCAATGGCTAACTGAAAAGATGAGGACAACTTGCAAGCGGGGCGTAGCTATAGGAGGTGCAGCGGTAGCACTGCTATTTCATGCTGGTATATTTCAGCATTATGTAGACTTAAAAATCTGGCAAAATTATACTTTTTGGTGTTGAGTAAGATGTAGCAAGAGAGAGAACTCTATTTCCTGGATATACAGTATATATATAATGTGTGTGTGTGTGTATGACAATAACACACGGAAAATTGGAAAGGTATTTCACCTCCAAAACTGCCAAAAACTAACTTTTCTCCACTCAGAATAATTTTCACTGACCAACCACTATTTAAAAGATATTTCTTTGCATAGGAGATTTGGAAATGATGTGTTATACAATTACTGAACCCCCAAAACTGCAAAAATGAACTTTTCTCCACTCAGAATAATTTTCACCAACCAACCACTATTTAGAATATATTTCTTTGTAAAGGAGAATTGGAGATAGCGTGGTAAAAAATGATTTCACCCCCAATACTACAAAAACTAAACTTTTGGGCACTGAGAATGGTTATATGAGTATGATATATATGAGAGTTAGGTGTTATGTGAGCCTGCAAATGTCACCAAATAACAGCTTCTGGGTGTGGGAAAGATGCAGCCAGCAATACCAAACTGCTATCTTACTAATTAAGAGCAGTCTATACAATAAAGAGAGTGAGCTGGAAATGGTGATCTGAATGCAATAGAGTGAAAAATGATCATGTGATTTTAGCAGCCAATGAGAGCCCTACACCACGGGGATGACGTTTTTGACACTTCTATGTGCTCTGCACTGATTGGATGGCCACCAAAAGTGCATAAGGGCGCTAAGATATATTAAAATGGCATGTCGGATGACCTTTAGAACCAAACTTTTAATAGAATAAACAGTAAAAAGTTTGGTTCTGTTCGAAGTCTAGAACATCGTAAAGTTCGACTCGAACTTAACTTTTCATGAACAGTTCGATCAACACTAACGGTGACATGCATGAAATTTGGCATGTTAACGCCAAATTTCGGGCGCATAATAATGACATAGAATTCGCCTGATTTATGAACCCACTCTACAGCGGGTCATAAATCAGGCGCATTCTACCGATAGAGCGACATTTCTGGCTCAGGTATACCACTTGTAACGGCAGTGGTAGTGGATCCGCTGGGCCACCGCAAGCGAGGGTGGAAGCCACGCCAGGAACGGAATCTAAGTAGAACCCGGTTTTCACCAGAGCGCCGCAAAGCGGGATGGACTTGCTGGGGCGGGAACAAACAGGTCGTTTCCCCCTGGCGGGACTTGCTTGGGTGGTAGCCAGGATAAGCGTGGTTCAGAATCGCGACGGCAGAGGCGTAGACAGGGACAGGAATAGGTCAGGACAGGCGGCTGAGGTTCGTGGTCAGGAAACAGGAGCAAGACGGTCTGTACACGGTAGAGGCAAACAAGGAAAAAAGACGCTTTTTTTAAAGGCTCAGGAGGCACTAAAGATCCGGGAGAGGGCTGCCGGAGGAGGAGCCAATATATAGGAACAGTGACCGGCAACCAGCCAATTACCGGCGCACTGGCCCTTTAAGAGAGAGGAGACTGGCGCGCGCGCGCCTTAAGGAACGGGAGCGCGCCTGGAGTCAGGAACGGGGTCGGGTAAGTTATCATGCACCGCGGGACGAGCGCGCCCACGGACCGAGCCACGGACCGTGCCGCCACTCGCCCGCGGCACACGAGAGGGGGCCGGGGAGCGAGCGCGCCCACAGCCCGGGGAACGGTCTGCGGCGCCGCTTGTTACACCACTTTGAAAGTGGTATATCTGTTCCAGCTGTAATGCGCCTAGAAATGCCGTAGCAAAACTATAAATATGTAGCTTCGCTACAGTTCTAGTGCGCCCCGCCTACAAGATCGGGCTTATTACAAAGCGCCGCAGGTGCTATGTAATGCGCCTGAGAATGGTGTGCAGATTTAAACATGTTGCAGCCCCATTCATACATGTCGCCCTAAATTTTAGACCTGGACAGCTTTCATACATGTGGCAATGTGTCATCATCCTCCCTGTCAAATGGGTCTTGTCCCTACACACTGTGATATTCTCCAATCAGTGCTAAGGCTACGTCTGTTTTTTCAGTGTTTTTCGTTTTATAAAATGCTGAAAACGACTGAGAAGTGGTCCCATAGACTTGTATAGTAAAGACGTTCTGTTGTCTCCACAGAACGCCTTTTTTCTGCTTGTTTTATTTGCTGGTCGTTTTTTGAAACATGTTGCAGAAAACGACTGAGCAGGGCAAAAAATGTACTATTGGAGTCTATGTAAAGCACCGGATGTTTCTTGGTGCGTTTTTTTGGTGCATTTTTTGCAGAAATACACAGCAAATCTAATGCTGTGCGTTTCTGCAAACAAAGGGCCAAAAAACTAACAAAAAACATGCTAACAAAACACAAAATGTGCATGAAGGATGGTGATGCTCAGTTGTCAATTTCTACACTCCCAGGAGCAATAACAAGAGTAGTCAAACAACACTAATTTCAATGTCCTCACATTGTTATTCTATGGAGAATGCAAGTATTTACTAAGGTGGAGAATTCAAGATAGCTGATGAAATTTTATTATGGCAAAAACAGATAGTTGGTGACACATAGCTTCAGAGTGACATTAAGCTGACAAAATATGTGGACATTCTGGGCCACATGTATGAAATTTGGTGTTTAAACGCCAAATTTCATGTGTATCAAAATAGCATATAATACGCCTGATTTATGAACCCGCTCTACAGTGGGTCATAAATCAAGTGTATTCTAGTGCTAGGACAACATTTCTGGCTCAGATAAACCACTTTGAAAGTGGTCTACCTGTTCCAGCGGTAATGCGCCTAGAAATGCCATAGCGAAGCTATAAATCTATAACTTCATACGGTTCTAGTTAGCCCCGCCTCCTGCACACCCCCCGAAATCGGACGCATTACAAAGTGCCGCTTGTACTCTGTAATGCGCCTGATAATGGCATTAAAATATGCCAGACTTCTGGCGCAGCCCCGTTCATACATTTCCCCCTCTGAGTTACTACCAGATTTGGCATTTGACCAAAGCAGAGAGTAGTCTAGGGATTGTGACACCTATAGTCTCTGAAGTCAGCCCTAGGGACTGATAAAAGACCTTAAAGTTGTCTGTTCAGTAATCCTGCTGTTTGGGCACATTAGGGTAATAGAATAATAAATAAAAAAGTGTAAGTCTACAAACAAAGGCATGTATGAACGGGGCTGCGCCAGAAGTCTGGCGTATTTTCAGCCTGACATCAGGCACAGCCCCGTTCGCAATAGTTAAAAGCCTCCTGTACACCAGTATCAGGCGCATTACAGAGCGCAAGTGGCACTTTGTAATGCACCTTATTTCGGGGGTGTGCGGGAGGTGAGGCGCACTAGAAACATACGAAGCAATAGATATTGCTTCATTACGGCAATTCTAGGAGCATTACTGCTGGAACAGGTAAACCACTTTCAAAGTGGTTTACCTGAGCCAGAATTGTCGTTTCTGTGCTAAAATGAGCCTGATGTATGACCCGCTGTAGAACGAGTTCATAAATCAGACGCATTCTATACTAATATTATGCGCATATACATTTTCGCTAAAACGGCAAAAATCATACATTGCGCCCTAAGTGATTTAGTTTTGAAAATAAATATTTTATTAAATAGTTTATTCATTATTACATATAAAACCCTTCATGTATTAAGCATCCACATGTCTGCATTAATCTGAAGAAAAATATACGTAAACAGTTTGAAAAAAAAACATTGGCAAAACCCGCATTTCTCTATATTTATTGTGTAACAAAAAATACTGTACAAAGACACATAAAATATGTTACCTAACAAATTATATGTCCCTAAAACTGTCACAACAAAACACAATTTTTCAAGATAAAAGCACAGTAAGAAAAAAGTGAAATAGTTACTTACATATTCATTAAAAGTTGAAAGTTGAAAGTCCTGTGTTGAAAAAACTT
The DNA here is from genome assembly GCA_025379985.1 of Phyllomedusa bahiana. NCBI lineage: Eukaryota > Metazoa > Chordata > Amphibia > Anura > Hylidae > Phyllomedusa > Phyllomedusa bahiana. The sequence goes on from JAODAL010004867.1 coordinate 33,672, forward strand.
AAGAAATAGTAAAGAAAGAAATAAAAAGGAGCATAGAAGGGTAAAAATCTGTTCATTGTAATAAATTGGATACAAATGTTATAAATGCAATTATTATATTATATGAATAATGTAGAATGTAATATAGAATAGGTTAGTTGGCTTCACATTAAAGTGTGTATCTGACAAATTTAGTAATACATATATTACCTATAAGGAACTAAATGTGCTAAACCCAAAGTGAATCAATTAAAGGGGTTGTCTCACTACATTGATTCATCTTACCTCAGTCCTGTTTTCTTGGTTTCATTTTGAATTCAGGGGCGTGTTTACTGGCTTCTATTAGGCTGCAGTAGAAGCCAGGTCTGTAACTATAGTAACCTATATTTCTAATAAAATATATTTTATTAGAAATATTTAAAACATTAATATTAAAAAAATGTCACAATGTAACAGGTATTACTGGAAAAGGCAAAAGGGTACTGATACTGATTAATTAGTAAGGCAATTCATAAATGCACAGTGCATATAACATGATGAATTTACAAGCACGAATGTATAAATTAAATACAATGTATACAAACATATGTATATAAATAGACACCACATTAAATAAATACGTAGTTAATACATAAATATGTGCCAAAATGAAGTACAAGTGCATCAGTGTCCACAGCTACCCACACACTCCTGACACGCGCTTCGCACCACTGCATCCCCATCCCCAGATGAAGCAGGGCCATTTTCTTTTTTTTATTTTTACATCTATGGGCCTTTATGTGGGCTTGTTCTTTTGCAGACTGAAGTTTGGTTTTCATTGGTACTATTTTCAGATACCTGTGACTTTTTGATTACCTTTAATTTCAATTTTTGGGGAAGCAAAGTGACCAAAGGAAATTAAAAAAAAACATTTTGGCGCTGGATTTTTTTTTATGGCATTTTACTAAGAGATATATAAGGTTCTCTCAATAGATCTGACTTTTATAGATGGGGCCATACCAATTATGTTACATTTTTTATTGTTTTTCTTTTTTGATTTCTAAATTGTGAATAGAATTTTTTAAACCTTTAAAATATTTCTTTAACCTTTCAAAAATGTTTTACTTGTAAGTGTAGTCCCTCTGGTGTACGTGACCACTATGAGGTGTGAGCACTTGTTCACTATTCTGCAATACTAATTTATTGCTGTTACTGTTGTTGTTACAGCTTTTCTAGTACAACCTGCCAGTGTAATAGGGGTGGTAAAATTGCAGCCTGGGGCGTTCATTAGGCTGCCATGCTGTCGGTTGGCATCCTACGATTGCAGTCAGAAGGTTAAAGAGAGTGCCCCCATCCTGTATAACTGCTAAGATGCAGCAGTCATAGTAACCACAGCATCTATGTAGTTAAATGTCCGGAATCTGAGTTATCTTCAGTCCCAGCCACTGAAGACAAGAGTCATCTGTAACTAACAGCCTGCACTCTTCCTGCATGGAGCAGGCTCAGCTCTTGAGCCCCCTCCTTCCATCTTTGTGCCCCCTTGCTGATAGGCATAGGTAGGCCCCCAGACAATGGCATGCCTCTTCCTTACCCTCATCGCAGCTCTGCATGGAAAACACATATAAAGATCAATGGTAAAGTTAAACAATTCCAAAAACACATAGAAAAACATAAAAAAAGTCAAAGAAAAGAGGAGAAAAATGCACAAAAATGTATATAATGATCAGAGAGAGAGAGAAAAGACAAGGCTTATATTAGTGCTTGACCAAAGTACCTATGGCTTGATAAGGTCAGGACTAATGGCCCATAATTTCTCCTTTGAACAATAGTATCAATGAAGAGGTATTTGTGGTGCCAAAGTTTAAAAAAATTGGGTGGCGAGATGTGGCATCAGCAACACAGGAGTACAGAATGTTAGGGGTTGTCATGATACATGAAAGCTCCCACCTTTCCCCACCACACTGTGTCTAAAGTAATGAGTTATAAATGCTGTGCTATCATAAAAGGGGTGTCACCATTCTTCCTGTCAAAGCACACATCCCTCTGACAACAGCAATGATAACATTTAGTTGACATTTTGTATACTTTTTGTGAAATACAACTATTTACGTCAGACATTTAAAAAAATCGTCTATCTCACCCAACCCAGAACGTTATTGTGACTTCTTCTAACCAGTGCAAAATTTGATGTTCAAAGATCTTTTGCCATTTGCTTCTGCAGTCATCCCTTTGTCAATAGCAGCAAAAATATATTCAGACCAGACCCTAAAATGAAAGTGTATCCCAATTAACTTTAAACATGTAGGCAAAGGTAAATAAAGACTATAACCATATACATTGCTGATCTGAGTTTGCTTCTCTGTAGAGCTAGAGCAGTTCTTATCTCCTGTCAATGTACACAAGTTTATCTTACTGACCATCTCCCTGTGCTCAAACAGGCTCTAGGAGTGGCCAGGATGGTGACATCACGGCCTGATGTGTCTTATCAGCAGTACGGGAGCTTGTTTATCTTTCTTACTGACAAACATTAAGCATTTAGGGCTCTGTAGCCTTGTGTCCTATGAATAGCAGAGCTTATATGTCAATCACTGCTCTATAATCAACAACAGCCAGAACAGGAAGTGGGATCTTGATGCTGCCTGTGTGGAACAGCCTGATGGGAATACCTCTTTAATCCAGACCCTAGACCAGACAAGTACATTTATTTAGACTCCAAGCTAGATCCCTAAGTTAATGCAAACCACAGACCAGACAAGTAAAAAATTCAGAGGCAAGAGCAGACCTATGCATTTACCTTCCTTGTTTCAATTCTATTCTTCATGTCCAGGTGCTGCCACACTGGGTGCTAACACCATCTAGCCTGGGCCTGCAGAGGAATCTAGGAGGGTGAATATTACTGGCTGTTTTCTGTGATCAAAGTTCCCAATAAGCCTTTATTTGTAGTTAGTGATGCTGTTCCGTCTAAAAAAGGTGATATAAAACAACAGCTAATATCAGAGGCGTAGCTAGAGACTCATGGGCCCGGGTGCAAAACTTCAGCTTGGGGCCCCCCTATTCCCAAAAACCGTCTGCGGACAATACTTTTCAACAGCAGGTTCCCTACTTGATGTGACGGATGTTTGTGGTGTAGCGTGCTGCATAAAATTATTTCTGTTAAAAGGAATTGTCCAATAGAAGAAAATTCATTTCAAATGGGGTAGAAGAAAAACAAGTTGGTTGGAGTTTATGCTGAACAGTTTAATTGACATTTATCTGTATTCTGCGGGGCAGTAAGTATGCAAGGGTCACATTATCACCACTATATAGTGACTTATACCCACATACTGTCAATGATCAAATCAATATATCAAGACCAATAATACCAACAACAATAAGAGCAAGAACCAAAGAACGCCACCATACCCTAACCATATACTATCACCATAAAGAGACTGAATAAAACCATTGTACTGTTACTGAATATAAACCATTACACTAAGACCACTTTTACCGCCATACAGTGACCATATAGCGGTAGAAACCAGTGTACACAGGTTCTGCAGACTGTATATTACCACCATACAGTGACCATATAGTGGTAGATAGCAGTTGTACGCAGGCTCTGCAGACATTTGTCATTACAGGGCAGTTATATTTGGTGACTCACAGATGATGTCTTTTCCGATGAGTCATTCTCTTTTTTTCTTTCTTCATCCAGTTTACACCATCATAACATCTTCTCCTGGCCATAACTCTGCCCTGCAGAATTTACAACACAAATATGTTACACTCCAAACAGTGAAACAGTGAAAGTTCCCCCAACCAACTATAGGGCCCTCATTTGTGCTACCAGTAGGTAGGAACACACTCCATATAGTAGACAGCCCCCCAGATTAGGGAAAAAGGATAGGAAAACACTTCTTTTAGGGAGGGGTTTTTTCCTTAAAAATTAGATTAAATGGCAATCCTTCCTATTTAAATAGGTAAAGGGCCCCCTTTTAGTATAGGGCCCCCCTTTTTAAATAAAGTGGGTTGGCCGGGTGAAGGGGGCCCCCTTAGGGTAAGTAGTTAGGGGAAAATTTAGGGTAGTTAGGGCCACTTAGGGTAGTGAGGGTCAATTAGGCTAGTTAGGACCATTTAGGCTAGTGAGGGCCACTTAGGGTAGTGAGGGCCACTTAGAATTGACATTCTCCTTCTCCCCCTATTAAAAAAATAAAAATAATACTCACCTGGGCTCCTGGTTGTTCCCCCGCCGAAAACCCGATCTTTGAACCCCCGGGGGCACCAATTCTGGCCGGGCTGCTATGCCCAAGCCAATGATCTATGGACCCAGGGATGCAAAATGGTGTTTCATATCCCGGGGGTTTAGGGGGAAAGAAGTGGCCCAATGTTGTGGCTGAACTACAAAGCTCTTCTTATTTGCCCCCCTCCCTTTCACCCTGGGCTTAATCTCCAGATATCTTCCCACACACAATTTTTATCCTCAAAAAACCTTTTTCCTCTGCCCTTTTCCCCTTATCGGGTTTCCCACACAAACCCTCCCCCAAATTTTTTTTCCTGCTTCCCCCATTCTCTGGAAAAAACACAACAGATTCTCCTCCACTTTCATAGCCTCAAAAACAACCTGAAAACCCACCCCTTCAGGATGCCTATAACCTACAATTTAAACCCCGCTGGCCGTAAAAAACCCCCCACAAACATGTCTTCCCCTCACCTTCTGTCTTTTTCCTTCTGTAAGCCTTTGCGGGCAGGGTCTTCTTTCCTTTTGTACCAGTTGTTAGTCATTTATCATTGTCATTGTACTTTGTCTGAATAAATTTTTTGTATTTAAACCCCCCCTTTAAAGTACAGTGTTTCCCGGCATTTTAAAAGGCTCTTTAAAATAAAAAAATTTAAAAATGTTCAAATTCCGGGGTTGGGCTAGGTCATTGGGACAACTAACCTTTCATAGCTCTGGTCCAGTCCACCTCTACAGACTCCAGCAAAAAGTCCCGTTTTTTAAAACATTTCCCGTTTTTACTGATCTCATTGATTAGGAAAAAGAAAAAAGATAGGTTTTCAGATTCCCCCTGATGCTGGATCAAAATGTAATTCTGAAGCAACCTTCCTGTTCCCCTTTCTTCACGAAAAGTCCGGGGAGTGGGGGAGTACCCGCAGCCAAAAAAGGGAAAGGGGGAAAAAGGGTGCAGAGGGAGGGGGGGGTTGACTTTTAGTTAAACTGGGGCCAAGTAAATCTTTAATGTCGCTTTAATTTAGTTTGACCTGCTACAACTCAACCTTGCCGTCTGCAGGGGTCTCATTACTGCTGTTTAGTCTTTTAAGCCCCTGAGGGAATTTTTTGGGGGGCGTGGGCTCCCTTCAGAACACACTGGCCCTGGTAGCTGTCCAAAAAATGACCCCATTATAATTTTCCCATTTTGACAAATCACTTAAAACTTTTATTCCCCTAAAATAAAAGGATTGAAAAATGGTTGTTTTAATAAACCCCCCCAATTTAAAAAAATCAAAGGCAAAGGTCAATAAACCAATTTAGTATACTTTCCCAAAACCTTTATTGCCCTAATGCACAGGGCCCCGGAAAGATTTTTGGTCATCCACAATTTTTATTAGTCAGACAGGGAATTTATGTGGAAATTTTCAAGGCCCCTACTAAATTTTGTAATTTTTAAATTTAAATTTTAAGTGATGGACTCTAATTTTGGAATTTTACAAGGGGTTTTCATTGGAAAATTTTACGTTAAAATCCCATGCAAAAATGTTCATTTATTTGAACTACACTGTGGATTTTTTCTACTCCCCCGGATTTTAAAAACTTTTGGGTTTCAGAAAAAGAGAATGGACTTTTTTTATTAAATTTTAATGGATACTGCTCGAATTCCCCGTTCAGTCCCCAAAATGGGTTAACCCCCCTCCTAATCGAGGGAAAAAACTGCCTCTGGGAAAGAATAAAAACCTTGGAAAAATTACAAGTAACGCCCCCTTTAAAATTTTTTCCTTTTGATTTTCCCCACTGGGTTTTTTGATTTCGAAAAATCTAATGTGTGAGCAAATACCTTAAAACATTGACAGAACCCCAAATTCATGGTCCTTTTTAAATAAAAGGGCTTAACTTTTTTCATGGGAAAAAAGGTTATAAAAAATTTTTTTCCCTTTAAATGTCTTGAATGTAGCTAATATAGCAAGGTCCTTTCTCCAACATTAGGGTAAAAAACCCGGTCAAAACAGTTTAGGGGGCGCCCTAAAAGGACAAAATACCTTTCAAATTCTGTTTTAGAATCTGGCTGGTATTTTAGCATCTTTTGGATAGTTTTAGGGAACCGTTCTGTCAGAGGTTTGCAGCTTCACCCGCCCCAATAACATTGAATTGTAAATTTTCTGCCCGAAAACCAGGCGGAGGATTGTGCATGTTCAAAGTTTTTCAGAACGCCGGCGGGAAAAGCCAACCCGGCTGAAAATTTTTTTAGTTTTAGACTAAATAAAAAGATTTTAAAAAAATTTTTGCGGTGGTTTTTTATTCCGTTTTCTGACAGTTTTTCCCAAAACCCCCCAAAACCGTCAAAAATCCGACGAGAAAGACGTGCCTTGTAGATTGACCCATATTCTAACACAAGGCCTGTATCTGCTATTTACTTGAGCTGCCCATGTCCAGAAATCATTGATACTATTTTGAATGGAAAATAACAAGAAAAATACAAATTCTAACAGTCACATGCAACAAATTGATTGTAGAAATGTATGTGACTGAAAATGACATACCTAATGTGAAACTCAGTACATAAATTTCGTAGGCCCCCAAAAAAATAAAAGAACATAAATATAAAAAAAAACATAATTCACTCCCCAGAAATCCTGAATATAACTTAAAAAAAACCAAATTGTTGAAGGGTCATGGGCAAAGAACTGTTTTGCCGGCACTAAGGGAAATAAAAGGGAAAAATAGGGTTGTCCAGCAACCCGAGTTTGAAATATAACTTTTCATTTAAAAGTTAAACTTTAAAAGGGAAATTTAAAATCTTATCTTTTTTTGTAAGTGCTGGGGAAACCAAACCTTTTCCTTTTTCCCCAAATTTTCTTTTGGGGAAAACCAAGTTGGTATCCTTTTTGCCAAATTTTTGTTGGCTTTTCCCTTTTAAAGCAACCTTGGGCCCCTTTCCATTAAGCCCCTTCCCCACAGGGTCTGGGCTGCTCTCAGAACTTGACCCAACTACAGAAAAATAAGTATCCAGGCTTCTCTTTTCTGCTTGCCCAACCACCTGCTCTAGTGATCCCTTTCCCTCCAACCTCATCCAATCTATTTGCTCAGCAGCCACCTCTCACCTAACTGCAATCTTTAACCTCTCTGTTTCCCCTGGGATCCATCCTCCTCTAAACATGCTGCTTTAACCCCCTTACTAAAAAAGCCCACTCTGGACCCATCCTGGCCCAAATTTCCGACCAGTCTCTAACCTCCCCTTTATCTCAAACTCCCGGGAAACCCTTTGGGACTCTCCGCTAATCCGCTTGTCCTGTAACTCTCTTCTCGAGGCTTTGATCAGGGTTTTTACAAACCTTTTCCCTCCACAGAAAAAAACTTACTACCCGTTTCAATTTTTACCTTTTCAATGTAATATCAGGGCAACTATCATTGTTTTCTTCTGGATCTTTTCGGGAACTTGACACTGTAGACACCAACTTTTTTCTGCATGCCCCGTGTCATGGGCCCAAGGAAATTTCTTTCTCTTGCTTCACTTGGGTTTTACCTTTTCTGAATGGGTCAAAAATTTTCTCATTTGCAGGTTCTACTTTTTTCTTCTTTCCTTTCCCGCTATTGGGTTTAAATCCTCTCTCTTTTTTTTTCTACAAATCCTCATTGGACAAAAACCCTCAGCAGATTTGGCTTTTTATAATTAAAGTATGCTGAGGGCAATTTAAAAACACTTCTTCCTGTGCATCATTCTTTTGAACAAAACACCAGTGACTGCCTGTCCCCCGACTCTGACATCATGTCTTCTCTTTATCTCAAACTAAACCTCACTAAAACTGAACTTTTTGTTGAAGCACCGTCTACTAACCAATCTCAATCAGCTATTTCTGTTTCAGTGTGTGGCACCACCCTATCTCCGAGGCAGCAGGCCCGCTGCCTTGAGGTCATACTACCTTCCGATCTGTACTTCATTCATCATATTCAATCCCTTGCCCGCTCCTTTCATCTGCACCTCAAGAACATCTCCAGAATTCTGTCCTTTTCTCACTGTGGAAACAAGTAAAACTTATTGACACCGTTATACTTTCTAGTCTTGACTACTGTAACTCTTTGCTTATCAGCCTCTCTCTCTGCAAACTCTCCCCTCTCCAATCTGTCTTGAATGCAGCAGTGCTGAATCTCCCTACATCTCCTCCATTTTCTCAGTCCCCCACTTTATCCAGTCTCTGCAATCTGCTGATGACTTTAGATTAAATGCTTTAATCATCCAAACCTCCCATGCTCAGCTCCAAGACTTCTCACATGCTGCACTAGTTCTCTGGAAGATGCTGCGATCAGGCAAACTCATAACATTTATAGTTTTAAGCACACTCTTAGATGCTTAGAATGCATCTTCTCAGCAGGTCTACCAAGATCCCTAATTGTTAATTCCTTCCCCCCTCTCCCCACCCCCCTTCTCAGTCACTCACATCGGTCAGTCCATGCATTTAGTCACTCACAGGCACTTATCTGTATATAGATCTACTGTCTGGGTGGCAGGTTCATCCCCGTTTTTATGAAAACTACCCCACATTTATGAAACATGGCTAGACCATTGTGTAAACAAAGCACTTCTCACCTTTTGTCTCACCCCTACATCCTAATAGATTGTAAGGGCACACCTTGGGCGACATGTATGAAGATCAGTGCGTCGAAGTGGCCGTTTCACGTTTTTTAGCATGAAAACTGAGCCTGATGTATGGCCGTGCCCGAAGTGCGCTCATAAATGCGGTGTAAAGTTCCCCGCGCCCCGCCTGTGTGTGAGGCGCTTTGCGGAACTTAGGCGCACAAGTAATGCACCTAACATGTATTAAGTTTCTTGACAGGCTGGAAATCAGAGATAAATCATTAAGCATGTCAGTGAATAGAAATCCTGCTTGGAGGACCACAGGTCCCAGCAATACCGGTGCTGTGCTGGCTCTTGATGTATATACTAAATAGAATTGAAGGTGAAAGCAGCAAAAAATACGTCTCAAATTGTTGGTATTAAAAATGAAAATCAATGTACAGCAGTACAACCTCATCAGTGGCTTATTTCATGTAAAATTAGTTTAAGTTTCTCGGATTTTTTAATACATTTTATCGCTGATATTTCTTTCTTTGGAGATATTATATATATTTCCATTATTTTTAAATTATCCACTTTTTCAATACATTGAAATCTTTTTTAGACAACTTGGATATTTATCTTTATTAATTAATTTTATTTACAAATCATTTTTATTCTTGTACTGTTGTAACTGTAGACCTTGAGGACATTTTGCCCCAGTAAAATAAGTTCTAGCTCCACTTCGCCTCCTCCGGCTCAGGTAGACCACATTGAACTAGGTCTGCCTGACGGAGCTGTAATGCACATCACTTTGCAGACCGGCATTCATACATGCGTCGATGTTTTCGAATCTGGTGCGTCCCACCCCAGAACGCCCACAGCACGCCCCTTCATGTTAGGCACATTACAAAGTGGCGAAGCTTGCGCCTAACAGCGCATTCCTGTGTCCGACAGCGGAGCCGGCACAGTGAGGCGCAGTATACGCCTGAAAACAGGCGAAAAGCCCGATCATACATGTTGCCCCTTGTGTCTAATCTGTAAGTAACTTTTTAATATATATTGTTTTTTTACTGAACTTATACTCTCTAAATTGTAAAATGCTGCAGAATATACTAGAAGTATATAAATAAAGATTATTATTATGTCCCACCGCCATGTTGGATAGGTTGCAACAAGTGTCTAAAATAAATTCTACAGCAAAAATGCGCCACTTTTTGGCACATTGTCCTCCCCTTTCTGGCTTAACCACAATCGTAAATGTGAGCGATTGTTTTTATGGAAAAACTACATGGTCAATAACATGCTTGTTAACGGTCATGCGACTTTATGGCTAAGATTGTGGTATTACCAGAGGACTTGGTTTCGGCTGCATACAGCAGCTGCAACATGGGAGCGTACCCTAAAAATAAATGTTTTGAGCCTGAAAAAACCTGATACCCATTGAAATGACATATAGATGTGCACATATACAAACATGCTGTTACCTGAAGAAAAGAACAGTAAGGAAAATTCCAGGTGCTTAGCCTATTGGACTGTAGAAGAAATGAAACCCCCAACTTATAATTAATAGTTAATTTTAAATGAAACTATATAATACAAGGAAACCCTATCACATAACAAATAATTGAGCAACCAAGTCAGCCCACAGCTTGGAAGCTTTTATTAGCGTTTGATGGCTCTTGTCAGTGTCATGCCACGGTGTCATGTGACATTTTAACGACCTGACGTCCATATTGTCATTCAATGTTTTGGAAATATAAACAAAGTTCATGCCCACAGGTGTAAGCTTTGTGAATATTAATCATCTTTTCATGATAGTTTAGTTACATTTTAATATCAGCCCATTCTAAAGATCACAAGGTCTTACGCAGTTCATACAAAGGTGTTGGGTTAAATTGACAGAGCAGTTTCAATACCTCAGTGCCATAGTCTTCTTGTATCTTATGGAGCACTAGAAAAGGTCACTTTATATGTTGAATGGCTGGACCCTCCCATGTTTTGCCTGCCCTTTGATACTAGTAAATGTTGTGGTGCTTTAAGCATTTGAAGTGAGAACAGGAATTCTCATAGTTTCCTTTAAATATCAAGTAGACCTTCTAGGAAAGTCACAATGTGATCTTGAGAGGAGAAGCTTTGGTGGATCTTCACAGCTGCATAGAATATAAGGTTAGGATAAATTGACTATAGGGTGAGGATGATTAGTGTGGACTGTCATCATCATGTTAAAGAGCCCCATGCGTTTAGATATTTTTGACATGCTATAGAGAAAGGAGCATCAATAGGTGGTTCACGGCTTGGCTTTTAGCTCAGAGAGTAAATAAAATTTTCATTTTATGTTATTGTTTGTTAATATTATTATATACTTATGGATTTATCTATACATTTTGCATGGCTTAAGATAAATTTAAACTAAGGATGCAGTTTTGGAGTTTTCTTTGTTCTTCCTGATATAGTTTTGGTATAGATAAGGATTTTATAGGGTTCCATTGGTATAAATATGGACATATATAACATGTGTGTATATATTGTATGTATGTTATATATATATATATATATATATATATATATATATATATATAAATATATAGATAGATAGATAGATAGATAGAGCTATCTATATGTATATATATACACACACCCATTTATATAGATAGATAGATAGATAGATAGATATAGAGGCTGTCTATATGTATGTATATATATATATATATATAACATATATATATATATATATATATATATACACACACACACACATGTTATATATATATATATATATGTGTGTGTGTTGTACATGTCATACATGTCCATATTTATAACCGTAGAACACGATAATATAAATATGTATATATGTTACTTTAGAATTTCAGTGAAACATTGAATTATCTTCATGCTATGAAAAATGTAAGTTTCTATTATGTGAAATTCTGAAACCACAATTCTGAGAAATTGATTTTATGCAATTCTCTAGTAATCTACGTTAGCAGACTTTTATAACATAGAAAATATTGCAATAAAATATTGCAAGCCCGATAAAACCAATTTTATTCATTTATTATCCATACAGACCCTAAATACTTGCACTGTTTGTGGCAATGTGACCGAATATGTGTGATAATTTACAGTTAATAAACACTGGTCAGAGGTGTATAGGTTAATTTCTGTAACCATCTTGATCTGATCGTTTTCTTTGTTTTATTGATTTTGAACATTTCATCATTTGCTCTAAATTTTTAGAAAGTTTACAGAAATTTTAAGTATAGTAAAATGACAAGTAGTTTATATAATACCCTGTTTCCATGAAAATAAGACATCCACCCCAAAATAAGACATAGTGTTTTTTTTATGCAATTCAGAGTTTGGCTGCTTATGCTGATATTTGTGATGAAATCACTACAGTATATTAATACATGTTGATGTTTTGTTCAACAATAAATGTGAATTATTGTTCATAGAAAAAAAAGGCATCCCCTAAAAATAAGTCTTAGCTCGTCTTTAGGAGCAAAAATTAATATGACACTGTCATATTTTTGGGGAAACACGGTAGATGTGTCTGATGCATGTTAACATTTTCGTTAGGACATCAATGGTGTAATAGGACTTTAAGCGTACCTCGATGCTCCATGAAGATGACAAGTCTTATTAATGGTTGATGTGTACAAATATTTGCACCACATTTTCTAATACCACATTTTCTAAGGAGATAATTGATTGCATGAGCTTTTGGGCTGTGGCCACAGATGATGCAGAAGTATAAGTTGCACAAGACCTGGAGCCCAAGAGAGTACACGGCCCTCTACCACATGAAAAAATACCAGTAGTGTTGCACGTATATCACACTTGATTTTTCCAGTGTAGCTGACAGACTTCCAATTGGTTGCCTGATTTTCCCACAGGCTGCTGATTGGTTGCCCAAAATTCGGATCTCATTGAATCATCCCGACTCAAGTAGGGATAGTGCTGACAAAATAAATACAAAACTAAATGAGCTCAGTTTGTAATTTTTTAAGACAAAATAGGTCTTTGCTTTTACATATGATTGTAAACCTACTGCATTGTATAAGCTCCAGTAGTTATGATGCATAATGTATTTCCCAAAAAGCGAAATAGCAAATTCAGTTCTGCTACATTTATGTATTCAAAATGTGTGCCTTCCTGCTCCACCAATATTAATCTAGTACAGAATTTAGAAATCAAATGATGCACTGATATATACTATATCTGTACACATCTATCATTTCTATGTACAATATAACCTCTCAGTAAGCAGGCTTGGTTCCCATGATACAGCACAACCTAGTTCCCATCCATCACATGTTCTCTAAGCGCTCTCCAAGTGAACAGCTGTAATTGAAAAGCAGGGCGCTCTAGAGCTTATAGACATAGGTGCAAAGTAAGCCAGGCTGTCTAATTTTCTCCCTATTGCAGGGCAGCCTTGTATTGTCTGTTCTGTGAAGCTAATTTCTTTCTGATCAAAAGAGCCACATCATTGAAGGTAGTAATGACTATTCATTTGTCTGAAACCTCTTTTCTGCGTTTCGCATTCTTTATTTAGGAACTGTTATGCCTTTCCAAAGGAAAAAGCTCATTTGTGCTTTTATAATGTCAATTAACATAGAATATAATTTCATTATTTATCCTATAAAGCCCTTTAGAAACCTAAATTAGGAAGCCTCAGATATTATGATTAACTCTGTAAGACCTTGTAATGTGAAATTAGATTTCTGACGGTGTGGTCAATGTGTTATTTTTTTTAATTTAATACTAATGAAAGTGCTATTCTAAACTAATTATAGAGCAAGATGCAACAATTTTGATGCACTCTGGATGCATAACAAATGCAAGGGATAAAAGAAATTCAAATTGTAAATAGTGTACAATCTAAAAAAAATTAGCCATCTATGTTATAGAAAAACACATTCTAAAATAATTGAAAATAAAATTGTGTGTATCCCTTAGATAAACAGGTATTTATCACAACAATACAATGTATCTAATCACAATATAAATATAAAACAGTTACATCATGTGCTTTTTTATAAAAATTTGGAAACATGCTAAAGAGAAAAAATATGTCATGGAGCCTTCCACTTACATATTTATTTTAACTCAATACTGTTTTTTTTGTGTTTTTTTTTAAATGGTTTAAAGGACATTTTACTACTTGAGTTTTTAGCGATTTATAAGATATATACGAGGAGTTAATACAAACACCTACACTCATTAAAGGGATATTCTATATCCTCTAGATAGGTAATAAATGGTAGATCATGGTGGTCCAATTGATATGACCTTCACCAACTGCTAGAGTTGCACTTACTTGAAAATCACTCCATTCAAACTTCTCTTCCCATGGTAAGACACAACTAGGAATGGGTCATCTCGCAATTAGTGAGGGTTCAATCGGTCTGAACTCATCTGATTTAATTTCTCACCCATCCAGTAAACAGATGTTTAATAGTGTTGGCTAGAATATATGTTTAAGATATTCTCTGGTTTTTGGATGGGATATAAGAAATATTTAGTAAATTAGGAAATCCTAGCAGTCACAAGTGTTGGTGTTACACCTGCAGAATTACATTTCAAAGTGTTAAAATCTGCGGCTGTTAAGAACCAACACATGACCCCTTTCTGCACTTCAGATTGGACAAGAAGGCTCAGGTTGCCTAATTTGCATCTGCTTTTCCAGCTATTGAGTGCCAATCAAAAGATTAGTATTTTTTATGATGCAATCTGTCATGCTAAAAATATATTTTTAGATGTTACATCTGAATGAAACCATAAACAAACATGACATTTTGAAACAGAAATGAAAGGGTTTTTCCGAGATTTTCAGAAACCCAGCTGGAGGTTGGAACTGTGTTAAAATAGAAAAATAATGGGTACTAACCTCTGCCACTTCTGCCATTCTGGCAGTACTGGAGCTTCAGTGTTTCCCACCGTCCACTCATCAGTGACATCATGTTCAATGGTCATATGGGCATGAGCCAATCACTAGCCTCAACAGTTACTGTTCACATGTACAGCACATGATCGATGAGACCGGTGATTGTCTAACAGTCATGTGAGCCACTTGTGGGATGTTACTGCTTAGCGACCAAGAGGCAACACTGAAGCACCAGTGGCAATGGAAGAGCTCCATGTTTTTGTTTTTTTTATTTTAACATAGTCCCAATTCTTATCTGGGTTACCTGAAAATATATGAAAATCCCTTTACATAATATAATCCCTAGACTAAAGTTGTCCAAAAAGGTAACAATGAATAACAATTGTTAAAATTATTGTATGATTTTAGAAAACACAGGCTGCATCATTTCAAATATAGCACCACTCTTTTTCAGGTATTTGTCTGGTATTGTAGTTCTGCACCATCAGCAGACACTGCCTATTGACATGAGAAATGAAGAAATGTCTTTTTTTTTTTTTTGTTTTTTTATTATTTAAAACAACCCCTTTAACAAATGCATGCCCTAAAATTAATTTGCACATCATTTTATAAATATGTAAAGTGCATCATGCTTACCATAGTTTCTAAAGAGTTGGTAAGAAAAATCCTTCATGTGTTGGGGACATCCATGCTTTTGTCCTGTGAAAGATGCCTTCAGGATGTGTTTGATTTTTTTTTTAGGGTCCCAAAAATTATTTTTGATGCTGAAAATCATATTGCAATAAAATATTTTAAAACCCGATAAAACCAATTTTACGCATTTATTATCCATACAAACCTCAAATACATGCACTGTTTTGGGCAATTTGACCGAATATGTGTGATAATTTACAGTTAGAAAACACTGACTCTTTCTTTGTTTTATTGATTTTGATCATTTCATCATTTGCTCTAAATTTTTAGAGAGTTTACGGAAATTTTAGGTAAATTAATATGACAAGTAGTTTATATAATAGATGTGTCTGATGCATGTTAACATTTTCATTGGGACATCAATGTAATAATAGGATTATAAGCGTACCTCCATGCTCCATGAAAATGACAAGTGTTAATTTTTGGGCTGTAACCACAAATGTATATAGAAACAAATGACACCAGCGCTAACTCTTCTATTAACTCTTCTAAGGTGACGTCACCTAGACTACAGAGGCTTGTCCAATATAAAAGTACCAACGCGTTTCGGAAGAAATCACGGCTTCCTTCATCAGGGCTGCATGATGCAGCCCTGATGAAGGAAGCCGTGATTTCTTCCGAAACGCGTTGGTACTTTTATATTGGACAAGCCTCTGTAGTCTAGGTGACGTCACCTTAGTCTGCCAGTTAGTTTTACGTGTTGGATATCTGAGCGCTGCCGGCCGGAGCGCTTGGTTAATTTGGACACGAACGTTCCATTCCTTACTTTGTCAGTAAAGTGGATCGCTGTGGATATAATACGGTCGGATGCATTTTATGGAAAAACTTTTAGGTACGTTGCAAGAGTTCTTGTAATTTTTTGGTGCTTTTATGTGTATTTTATAATGACCTTTAGTTGTGAGATACGGAGTTGATTAGGGTAGAAGAGCTGATTGTGGACTAACCACTGGATCAGGTGTTCACCATTGCTTCAATCAACAGTGATTGTTGAGCTATTTTATTTTCTGGAAAGTTGCTACATTTAGTTGGGAGACATATAGAAGAGTTAGCGCTGGTGTCATTTGTTTCTATATATAATTGGTAATTTAAGTTTGGGAAATAGGCAGAGTAATCCCTTGACATTTTTTCAGCAGCTCTCTCTTATATTGGCGCTTGTGCTTTATACTTTTTACTAATTGTAACCACAAATGATTCAGAAGTATCAGTTGCACAAGTCTTGGAGCCCAAGAGAGTACAAGGCCCTCTACCACATGAAAACATACCAGTAGTGTTGCACTTATATCACACTTGATTTTTCCTGTCTAGCTGACAGACTTCCAATTGGTTGCTTGATTTTCCCACAGGCTGCTGATTGGTTGCCCAAAATTCGGATCTCACTCAATCATCCCAACTCAGATCTGAAATGCAACATTAGATATTAGTATTATAAATGGTAGGTGGTGGGATTTTTACAGACTTTGCATCAAGTTACTAGTTCTGATGAGCTTGGTGAAAAGCTTTAGGTTTCTATATTTATTCTGTATTGTAGGCAAATATACTTACCAGAATATGATTTATACAGATTGCTTTTGCATATACCATCTGTTGATATTATAACAGAAAACTACAGATAAATTCTATTTATGTATCAAGTATAATGGCTCCATCAATGGACATTTCCTAAGGCCATTTTCTTATTCCTCCTAATTACTAAAGGCTGTGTGCCATTCATAATAACCTTGAGAGAGTCCCTTTCTCTCCATCACTAATTGCTAATGCCTGATGTGACATTGCCTGGAACATCTTCACTGTCCTTCAGCACCATGGTTGCACAATACTGGTGGTCTTCTTTACAACACTGATAATTAGAAGCTTGTTTAAGAAAAAAATCCTTATTAACAAGCATCCCGGTCTAGGCAATACCTCCCCTACTGCTGCCCCTATTAAAGCAAGGGGATTACTAGAGGATCAGTTTGTCCCAACCTAATAAACAAATTCCAGAAGAACACCTGAATGACCAGCTTTAAGGAACTTCTTAATTAGGAAGTTGGCTGGTTTTCCATAATGAGAATAGTCTCTACTTTGTAAAACTCAATTGAGAAAAGCACAAGGAGTCTGGTACACTGGAAAGATTAGAGTCAGCTGATCCAAAGCTCAAAATGTTGAGAGAAATATGTCATGTTTTTTCCATTTTGCATTGACTTAATTTGTTATACAATCAGTAACTACATCTGGAGCAGCTAACAGTAAGTTTCTATTATCCTATGGCTTATAATATACTGGAGGCCCTATATAAATCTTGCTCAGGACTATTTCTGTAGAACTCCCACTAGAAGTTGAATGTTCTGCATCGCCTTTTTAAAGTTGCATGACATTTCATACATCTTACAAACATTTTGTGTGTGTACGTGTGCCCATAGGGTGTGGCTAGGTACATACATAGAAATCTGCCCTAAATCAAGACTATAGATTATACTAGATAGATAGATAGATAGATAGATAGATAGATAGATAGATAGATAGATAGATTAGATAAATATTTGGTCTTAAACAGACTTGTTCTGAAAATAAGCAAGAGATTCACATTTGATGAAAAAGCTGGAATAAAAAGGGGTGAGGACAAACAATTTAATACTGCTCTTCTGGCCGCATCAATATTGATTTGCAGGTCTTGTGACCAGAATTAGAAGCATCTTAAATCCTCATGATGCAGTCAGTTTGAACAGTTGACCTGTAAGGTGTGATTTGTTAATAGGCACAGGAGTGTGCCTATATAACGCTTATGTGAAACTGGCCTAAGGATAAATGTATAATATTTATATATAACGTTTATATATGTAGCACCAACATATTCTGCAGCACTTTACAATGTAGAGAGTATAAGTAGAGACAAAAAAACAACTATTATATAGCAAAACCCTACTAACAGATCAAACACGAGTTGTGAGGCCCCTACTCACAAGAGCTCACAATCTTTGTGGGAATAGGGGTGAGATGAAAGGTGAGAAATGCTAAGTGCACACAATTCATGTTTATGAATTGCATTCAGAACATTTTTTTTCTTGACCTGATACCAACTGATGAGAAAACTTTAGAACTATATACTACATATCCTTAACAACTAGACCAAAAACTACCACATGCAACTTTCCCCAGGCTAATGAAAGCTGAGGCCTCCTGAGACAAAACTGCACTCATAGAAAACTATGGGAATAGCTTCAAATCAGTTTCCCTGCAATGTTTTTGTACTAAGCTGAAGGGACAAATGACGGATGCAATGGACATAGGTAGACTGGCTATAAAAGGTATTAAAGATGGAGAAAAAAGAAATTCTTAGAAAGTTAGAATGGCACCAATGTGTTCATAGACAGTATGTTTTATACCCATTATTTTTAAATACATTTTTGCTATTCATCTGACATCTGAAAAAAGTGAAATGACCCCCAACATGTTTGATATTGAAAGAATAGACTTCGATAAATTAAAGTCATAGAAAAAAAAAAGAATAAGAGTTACAGGTGTTACTAGAGAACATTCCAAAAGTGATTTCTACAAATCCGATTAATTCAGGCATGAGGAATTATTCATTACCTGGGCTGAGGTGGGATTTTGTTATATAGGCCAAAAGGCACAGTTGTGAAATTTCTGCTGCTTAAACAGCAATAAGCTTAACTATTATACTGCACCCTTCTACTAGCTCCCACATTACACTGCAGACTAAAATACTTTCACCTTGTACTCCTTGCTTTGGAGTTGTCATTTTCTACAAAAGGCAGAATGCAGAACTGATAATTATATATCCTCAATGCATAATAATCAATGTGATAACTGATATCACCAGACCATAAGGTCTGGTGACCAGAACAGGCACCGAAATTCTTCGGATGATGCCAAGAAAGCTTGATGTTCGCAACTATTCATTAATGAGTCTGAAAGGAGTCTGAATAGGTCAGTGAAATATTGTAATGGTGGGACCATAAAAGTTACCATGTCCTTGAATCATACAAATACACCTCTAGGTCACATTCTCACTGTAGTATGTTGCCGATTATTTTTCATCAGGATTTTCTAACCAGGAGTGAGTCTGCAACATGACAGACGTACAAATCTTTCCATGATACTTTTTTTATCACCCTTATTTCCTATTCCTGGTTTTAGCTTACAAATATTAATGCTAAATAATAAAAATGACATGAGCTTTACACTAGTTTCTGGTAACCACAATACAGTCATGTATAAAGAGTCAATATTACAGTTGCAACAACTTACTATTTTAGATTTCTAGGGTGAACTATATTGGGTTTAGATGTTTTCCCTGAATGTATGCCATAGAAAATATTGTTGGCTACAAAAACGTTCACTGCACATGAATTTGCTTTACAATTCTTATTATCTTTCCAGCATTATTGCTGTCCCAGCTTAATATTTAAAAAACTGCTCTGTGCAATGAGGTAAGGTATAAAGCACATCAATTACAAAAAGATAAATTGCTCACCATGGCGGCTGCTATACAATACATAGGTCAAGATATAAATACCACACATGTGTGTAGGGGAAAAAAAAATAAAATAAAAAAAATATATATAATATATATTATATAATATATATATATATATATATATATATATATATATATATATATATATATATTTTATTATATATATATATGTGTGTGTGTGTGTGTGTGTGGTGTGTGTGTATATATGAAATATACATTAAATATACACATATACACAATGAAATACATATCTCATCATATGTATTTTTTGATGTATTGTATACCTTACTCCAATTGTGTGGGGCAAAATTTTGGACTATTTAGCTAGGATAACAGTAATGCTAAAAACAATAATTAGAATGGTAAGGTAAATTCATGTGCAGTCAACCTTTTTAACCTCTCCTCGTGTGAAACTAAAGCTCTCAGCATGATCCAGTTTAATCTTACACCAACTATATACAACCATAGTCAAGCTGAGACGTGAAGTTCTACATTCAGGCATCCTCCCTTGTATATAAATCCTAATTCAATACAAGCCATTAATATAAACATGAGCTTATAAACGTCACAGTTTGATAAAAGTCTCGTCTGGGTGTAGGACACTGCATCTCAGAATTTTGGCACAGTGGTTGCTCTAAGCACATTTTACCGATAGAGGGCGCAATTGCAGCACAGTGAATCGTGAATCTGTTGTAACCATTTGTGTGCAGTCCTATTGCAGCTACTGTTCATCCTCCTTTTTATCAAATTACTAACCTATTTGCAAAGCCAGGCATTTAACTAATAAGGACGGTGCAATCATATAATAACTGAATATTGGAAGACATATACTCTATAGCGGTAAGTGTTGAGAAAATCTTGTATTTCCTAGGTTAGTGTTAAATAGAATAATTATGGCTTGCACGATATTGCTTAAGAGACTGGAATAAAATAGGTATTAGCATTCTTCTTGGAAATGACGACTATTTACTAACATCGGTAATGTGCGCGTAATTATTATGTATTGGAATGAATTTATGAGGCGTTCACTTAGATCCTTCCAGGATATGAATGAAACCCTTGAGAAATTACCTCTCTGCTTTCTCCGATAATTAATTCATTAATTTCTATTCCAAATCCCCCTTTCTGTCTCTTTCTGAAAACGTCTCTATTAAATATGTTTAATTTGCAGATTAATGGATAAAGAAAATATTCCCCAATTGGACATTTGTAATTAATTACAATAATTATAGCACGAGACGCATTTAGGAAATCAATTAAATGTAATCATTAGAAGTTGTGATACTTTATTAAACCCATTTAGCCAGTTAGAAGGGGAGCGGCAGATCCATGAACTGGAGTGCATTCAATTGTCGGCCGATAATTCCATTTATTATTGTTATCATGAGTTTCACTGATCCAACTCCTGACATGAGGGCTGCGGTTCTGGAACAAAATGATGCAAAGAAAATCTCTACGATGAAAATGATTTATTGTAAACATATTTGGAGATGAAACCAGGCACATCTCTATTTTATCCCCCTTAAGTGCTGCTACAAGGCACTTGTCAGTGATTGACATGGGATGTATTCTTGTGCTAATCTTGGAAGCTGTGTCCTGCTGAATGGGCTCTGCCTCTGTCCCTAATAAGGCAGGTTCACATCTATATGGCTGACTAGGTCCCCTTAGGATCCGGATGTTTGGAGAAATGTGTAAGAAAGAAGACTTCAGAGGGAGTTACCCCTGTATAGTGGTCACAATACTCTCAGGACACTTTCAACCCCGGCCAATAAAACCACAAAAATAAAGTGGACTCTAAGGCACACTTCTTTTATATTACACAACTCTCATGCACAAATGTAGTGTAGCCTATAGTTATCTATAGAATATCTTACATATCTCTGCCACATTAGCTCTCTAGAGAGATACTAAATAGATAGGAGCATAGATATTTGAGAGATTAATGTATATATATAAAGATAAACACACACACACACCCTATATATATATATATATATATATATATATTTATATTATATATAATATATATATTATATATTAAAAAATATATATTACATCGCCAGAGTCACCAGTATTGTGTCTAGACACTGTAGCTCATAAAATTTGAATGATCTCTCTCTCACGCCTGTTGTCCATCTATTGTCTCACTCTCTATTTTAAATTTCTAGATACATCTTTTCTGTATATATATATATATATATATATATATATATAATATATATATATAGGGGTGTTGTGTGTGTATGTGTTTAATGCAATTGTGTCTATATAGATATATATCCAAAACCTTTATCATCTTACTACATATCTATCGTTTCTCTATGTATGTGTATATCTAATCTATCTCTATATCTCACTCTCTATTTATCTACTACCTCTCTTTCTCTCTCTGTGTTATATATATATAATATAATATAAAATTATATATATATAATATTTATATATTATATTATTATTATATATATATATTTTATAATATTTATTAAATATTATATTTTGTGTGTGTGTGTGTGTGTAATGCAACTCGTGCCTATATATCTAGAAAATCGCAACTGTCTATCTATCGTTTTCTTATGTATCTATCCACTATATATAAAACTTGTGACTATATATAATCGATCTAATCTATTTTACGATTCCCCTGTGAATCCGCTTATCCACTAGATATTTGTAGGTTCTCTCTCTATCAAATTATTCTACTAGTATATATCTAATCTATATTCTCTCTCTCTATATATATTATATATTCTATATATATATATTATATATATATATATATATTATATATATATATATATATATATATATCTTGTGGGTGGATATATAGTCTATCTAATCTATGTCTCCATCGCATAGCTGCTGTCTATCCATCTATGTATCTGAACCTCACGACCCTAATTTGCAGTCCTTTTGCCTCTCCATAAGGAACAATGGGGAATTATAGGCTGATCTGTTCCTTGTGAGGCCACTACTTTCCCTGCTCTGCTATTATGACATGCTCAGCTAATTTTATTATTTATTGGGGAAGTGTTAATTGGTGTTTTGTGAAGTGCAAACCCCTGAGGGCGCCCTGCATTGTCCCGGCCGCATGCACCTGTAATATTCCTGGGATTTCCTAGTGTAAATTGTGCTGTAATATGTGGTTGTTCTGAGGTCACAGTGATGGGACGGATAATAGACTCGCATTATGTTATTAGGACAAATGTTTTGTGTGCAGATAAGTGTTGCGCTTTTATCGGGAGCTGTAGATTATTTTGGTCGATAATTTGCCATTTAGGTAATTTTTATGGTGTTCAGAATTTTTGCTCCTGATGAAATGTTCTGATACTGTTATATATGTATTTATATGATTTACTAATGATAATACAATGATCCCGTATTTGTATTAATAACATGCCATTGATATCCGTATCAATAATCTGTTATACTGGAGGTGTTCAGTTCTGTTTTAGGGGATTAGCCCCAGCGCAGCGGGTCGGGGGCACAGTTGCCTGGCATCCTTGTTTGGGATGAACCCTCTTTGGCACAGTACAGTCTGGATGACCCCCTGTGCTTGTCTTCTGATCTTATAAAAAGCGGCTAATAGCAAATAGCAACCTGTGGCTCTGCAGCGATTGACGTTCCCTGGGAGAACTTGCTGGGATCTGTAGTGCCACAACAACGGATGAGCTGGAAGTTAGAAGCGAGTTAAGTGAGAACAGTTGGAATATCAGGTCTTTTCATATAATCATGATTCTGTCTGATCCAGTGAATGAGGCTGAATATATTCGTTTACCGACCACAATAGTTCAGTCTCTTTTACAATGCGGGGTGAGACTGAAATGACTAATAATAATAATAGTGACAGAAGCCCATGCAGTGCGGCGGGAGCGATCACATACTGAGTCCAGCCACAAAGAAAATGGATCATTTTTACAAAGTTAAAAGCAAATAAAACAACAGCAAATAAATGTATGTAAATATTTAGAGTTTTTGAAACATATATTACACCTGTAGCCGACAAATCACACCCGTCCCCTGTCATATAGTATAGACATAGTGCGTTTCTGTTATATCCCACTCATTTCCCATATAAAACTTTGTAGATCTCATCGAGTCCTATCTGAGCCCCAGTGCAGGCTGTCAAACAGCTAATTGGGGGAGGGGAGTGAGTGCGGCCCTGTGATTGACACTTCTGGCCTCCCCCAAACTTTCTTTTCACTGGCAAAGGCTTAATGTTACCATGGCAAACGGATTCTCCCGCCAGCCCATCCCCCCACCTGCAGCCAGCTGGAAAAAAAACCCAAAGACCCGGGAGGAGGGATCCACATCCCACAAATTATAGGGAAATTCAAACTTTCCAAAGGGAACGGCTGCGGCTTCCAGAAATGGGGAACTGCAGAATAAGCAGCTTTATTGTGCGCGTCTGCGATGAACTGGGGAAACAGATGCGCTTCATCCCGGGGCTGCTGGAGAGCAGGGTATAGCTGCGAATCCATAAGCAAGGTCACTATATAGTCAGTGCAGGCTGATTCTACCCACATGGAGTCCTAGCCCTGAAACAGTGCACCTGTATCCCCTACAAGGCCCTCGGACAAACCTCTCTGCTGCTCACATACAAAGGGGATGTTCAACACCACTTGTTACCCTCAATATTGACTCATAAACACAATCCATTAACACTGACACCCTCCATGCCTGCAAATTACTGCCAGGAACCTCTTGGTGTTTTCATGGATAAACCTGTTACTACAAGACACCTGAATAGGTGCAAACAGCCTCGTATTAGTGGTCTTAGCGCTACACGGAAGCCTAATGAGGAAAAAGCTGATAAAATAGGTGGTGTCCAGCATAAACCTATTAGTTTAACCCACAGGTAATCCAGCTCTCAACGAAAAGGGAGATTATATTATTATATTTTTATAATATATATAATATATATTTTTATATTATATAAATATAATATTATATAGTGTGTGTTGGGGTGTTTTTGTTATTATAATGTGTTTGGGGATTTTTTTTTATAAAACCTATTATCTGTTTACTCTATCAGTGTATATCCGGCTGCTAACGAAACGGGAATTATATTACATATATATTATATATATAATATATATATAATATATATTTATATATATATATAGTGTGTGTGTGTATTTGTATATATATAAATATATATACACACACATTATACACATGTAAAAATGAACTTCTGATGTACACTATAGTGTATGTATATATATATATATATATATATTTATATATATATACATAAAACAAAGAGATAGATAGATCTATATATTAGGATATTTAACTTCGGGAATATAAAACCTATTTCGATTGAGTAGAAGAGATAAGAAGTCTTTTCCAGGCCGGTCACTCCTGGAAGCAGCTTGAGGTCCTGGACATTTGCCACTTTGGGGTGATCGCCTTTGCAGTTGTTTCTCAGAAGTCCCTGAGACATAAGTGTGACAGTAATAATTTCATAACTTGATTTGGAATAATTGGAGGTTAACTATTTGCTGTGTTGGAGGGGGAGGAACCTGACTGGTTTGAGCTGTGAGAGCTAGTGAAAGGTAACAAGGGGTTAACCTGCTCCTGAAATGTGAGAGGGGGGTTGGGCTGGGGCTAGCCTCTGATTGGCTGCTAACATGTGATTAAAATGCAGTCACTCAGAAACTCCGCACTTCTTAACTAGGGAAGTTTGTGCAGAGTGGTCAGACCGTCCCGTAGAGAGACGCCGCAGCCTTCACCCTGTCTACTCCAGTGAGTTTCCTGCGATCCCCTCCTCACTTCCAGCTCCAAATGTATAGCATGCTGGACACAGACATCAAGAGCCCTGTGCAGCAAGGCAATGCACAGACTGGGGGACCTGGGACTCCAGGGGGCAAGGGCAATGCGAGCACTCCAGACCAGGACCGTGTGAAACGGCCCATGAACGCCTTCATGGTATGGTCCCGCGGGCAGCGGCGCAAAATGGCCCTGGAGAACCCCAAGATGCACAATTCTGAGATCAGCAAGCGACTTGGTGCCGACTGGAAGCTCCTGAGCGATGCAGAGAAGCGGCCCTTCATAGACGAGGCGAAAAGACTGAGAGCTGTCCACATGAAGGAATACCCGGATTACAAGTACAGACCCAGGAGGAAGACCAAGACCCTCCTGAAAAAGGACAAGTACTCCCTGCCCGGCAAACTCTAGGCTCCAGGTGTGACACCGGACGCCAGCACAGATGGAGTAGGCCAGAGGATAGACACTTATGCCCACATGAATGGTTGGACTAATGGGGCTTACAGCTTGATGCAGGACCAGATTGGCTATACTCAGCATCCTGGCATGAACAGCCCTCAGCTTCAGCAGATGCACAGGTACGATATGACTGGTCTCCAGTATAGCCCAATGATGTCTTCTGCTCAGACCTACATGAACGCAGCTTCTACATACAGCATGTCACCAGCAGCCTACAACCAGCAAACCTCTACAGTCATGAGCCTGGGATCCATGGGATCAGTTGTCAAGTCGGAACCAAGTTCTCCTCCACCTGCGATCACGTCTCACACTCAAAGAGCTTGCTTAGGAGACCTGAGAGATATGATCAGCATGTACCTTCCTCCAGGTGGAGATGCAAGTGACCCATCTTCCCTCCAGAACAGCAGACTACACAGTGTCCATCAACACTACCAAAGTGCAGGGACTGGGGTCAATGGCACTGTACCTCTAACGCACATTTAATTAAGACTTTGCTTCTCCTAAAGACGTTTTGCTTGCCTGGCAGGCATCTAAGAATGCAGAAACTTGAGGACAAGGAATCAAAAAGGGTGGTTTGTGTTTATTTTTTTTAAACTTTTTATTTTATTTTTTGTGTACAAAGTTTGCGCAAACTTTCCCTATAGAGCACAACATACTGAGTATTTGGGGGTCCTCTGTGTGGGTGACCCTTGAAAATGAGCTTTTCTTTTCAAATATGAATTTTTATCTTGAGTTCTAGAAGTTTAAATTGGGACTATTAACCATAATCCAATGTTTACACGTTTTCCTGAGAGGCTCAAGATTTTCTTGAGTTTTATCCAAAACTGTAGATCTTATCATTAACTTTTAGACTTTACCAAACTGTGCGGGTCGCAAACGCAGGATTTCTGTTTGTTTTTTTTTTTCTTTAATTTATAGTAAGTTGCATTTTTTTTCCTTTTCCTCCTCTGTATAGACTTGTACCTATTTTTTATTTGTGTCCTTTTTTGATGACGTTTTACTGTGAATTGTTTAACATATCAAGAAAGAAATAGTTTTATTTTGTTTTTTACAGACTCTTGAGTTGAAAGTAAAATCACAAATCAATAAATTTTCTAAGAGGAATAACAGAAGACTCTTCTTTACTGCATGAAAGTTTTAGTTCTTTAAGATGCCTTTTAATATGTGACATAATTGTGTATTTGAGTTAACCCCCTTCTGACCCATCTTTCACCACTTCAAGAAAATAATCTGACCAACATATTTTCTTTTCTTTTATATTTTTGTTACGTGCCTTCTGTAAGTTTACAGTTGTGCTAAATTGATGTAAACATTTTATGTTTATATCAATTGCACACAAACAAGCAGAAAGTGTCCTTAATTTTTGCTAGAACATGTGATCTGCACCTGTCCCCTGCCGTTATGGTATGACTTGAGGTCAGGTTGTATCCACTAATTAGCGACTACATGAAAGTTTCTGAACTACATCTTGTACGGTAATGTATGGAACAGGGACAATTCTAATTGTAGGTTTTGAGCTATTTTTCTCCTATCCAGAAAACCTTCTGCACTTATAAATGATGCTTTACACCTTTCCCTCTCCAGAAATGAATTAATCTGTTCATCATAACCCTAGAAATCTAGTTTGTTTTGCAGTCTGTTTCCTTCTATCGGAGGTAAGAGTAATGTCTGGTGTTGCTTAAAATTAATATTTGTCTCCCCTATAAAAGGTGTGATCAAATCAATGTAGTAAGACTTAAGCCTGGTAATCTTTATCTCTTTTCATTCCAGTGAAACCTGTTTAGCTCGGTCCTGTGTTTTCAATGAGGAGTCTTATGGTATCTGATCAGCTTTGCGTTAAGCTTTTCATTTCACAGCAAAGTAATGGTTCCCAGAACGTTTCCAACATTTTGCTGTAAATTAATATAATTGAAACAGAACAGCACAAAAATGATTGTGTAATCAGATAGCAAATGGGTAACTCTTATCTAACTCTTCATGTAGATATTCTAGAATATCCATAGGAGGTTGTGCAGACCTGGAGCAGTGGAATAGTTTGTATTGACCAGTGTGCAGGGGTGACATAAATATGTAAAAGGTCTGCCTGTGGTTACTGGTCACAGCTGGCTTCTCTGGCCCCCCACCTGCCATCTGTTGCTTAAAGAACTATAGCTGTCTTGCCTATTAGACAACCAAACAAATAGTTTTAATCATAACAAATTGGGGATGGTTCCATTAAACTTAACTGAATAATGACTTTTCTTTGTTGTAAAAGACACATAATGAGTAACACAGCTAAAAAATGTAAATGCAAATAGAGCTTTTAGTACAGAGCTGCAGCTACTAGTTGCTCTACCTGATACATTCTCTTCAGACCATACAGTGCATAGAAGGGTACTAAAGAGGACAAAACATACTAAAGAATGTAAAAACATTAATAAACTTAAGGATTGATGGATAATACATTAGCTCACAGCAATGTTATGGTCAACAGAGGTGAGCTATGAACCAGTTGTGGGGGTTAAACCTTCTAGAAATATGATGTATCAAACTGCACACTGGATTGTGTTCAAATGGAGACAAGTGCAACAAAGTTTCCATGTGAGTTATATTTATACAACAGAATAAAAGGTATCAATGTGAATATACAGAAGGTGTGGAAAGTTGCTTGGTTCTTTATGCCTCCTGCTAACCTGTTTTACATGAGTGCTACTTTTACCCCATTTGTAGTGAAATATTTTACTTTGGAAGTCCTCAGGTATTTTTGTGGCTGCTAACATTTTCGGCATTGGCCAAAAAACTGAGAAAACCAAATCCTAAAACCATTAATAAAACTGAGGTTTTTGTCAAACTGCTGGGAAAAATGGTTTTTTTTTGTAACTTATTTTCTGGACTTTTTTTTTTTTTTTTTTAACTGTTTTCAGTTAGAGTAGTAATATATGCACAATTATAACCCTCCTGGGCTGTTTTGCAGTGGAAACGCTGCCAAAAAAAGTGACAAAAGATGGCCAAAACCCACCCAGCAGTTTACATAGACTACAGTAGTAAATTTTCTGTCTGGTCAAAAACCACCAGGAGCAGAAACAAAACTTTCTGTAGAGTCTACAGAACGTCTTTACTATTAGTCTATGGGATCTGCTTTCAGTAATTTTTTTTTCAGCGGTTTCAGAAAATGAAAAATGCCAAACGTGTGCAGTGGAGACATAGCCTTAGGGTGAGTTCTCACCTGCAGGTTTTTTGGTGCAATTGTTTAAGGCAAAGCTGGGACAGATCATAAAAGATGACACGTCAAAATGAGACAGGTGTTTTTGCTTATATATATATATATATATATATATATATATTTTATATATATATATATATATAATAAACGTTCTTGGCTTTGCTTAAGAAAACTGAATTAACCTGAAAATGGGATCTCGCACTCAATGTTGTCATTGAGATGTTTTTAGGGCAAATTCAAGTACATTACTTTCTCTCTTTTAATAAAGTTGAGTACACGCACTGATCTATGAAGCACACCACATTTTAACAGTTTGACTATGGCTTAAATCTTTTTTTCAAAAGGCAAAATATCTTTAAAAGTTGGTTTCTAGCATTGAGAATCATCAACTTCCATTATATTACAGAGATGAAATTCTCATCTGTAACTTATGTGATTTTCAGTGAAATTACTATCTAAAAATGAAGTCAGAGTTACCAGTTGGTTCAGGTAACGTAGCTCTAAGTTATATTGATAACACTGGGGAACACTTATTTTGGTGTCTTAAGTGTTGGAACCCTTTTTGAGTATGTTTGGACCACTGCTTCTGAACATGACATCCGGTTTCCCATATCGGATTTAGTGTTGGAGATTCTGCATGGCCATTTTACCCAGTAGATGCTGCTAAAAGTAGTGGTCACTAAATATTGTACTAAAATAATGTTGGAAATTCATGTGAAACAGAAAAGACATAAATTTTAGGACATTTAAAGAACACATACAAACAAAAACAGGAATGTGCCTGAAGAAATGTAATTATTTTCATCTGCCTTACATATTTATACACAAATTAATCACAGAACAGTGTAGAATCATATAAAAATCTTATAAACTAGAGCTGCTAGAACAAAATGCATGGGATTTTCAGACTCGGCGACACTCAAATATCCTGAACAAGGTAAACATTTCTATGCACCAAAAAAACTCAACTTTTGTTCCCCAGTATAATTTATCTAGAGTTTGAATTGGGCATACGTTATTTGGGAGCCTAATGGTAGTACTAGCCTCATCTATATACCATATCTGGGTAAAGTTAGCAGTTTGTGACCATGTCATTGCCATGAGTATGATGATGGAAAATACATAGGCTAAGGTTTAACACTGAATATTTTTAATGTATGATTTACTGGAAAAGAGCATTGCATTGGTCACCTTCACTTCTATGGGCAACAGCCTAAAGATAAAAAATAATAAAAATACATAAACTTTCATTTGTTTGAATCGGTCAAGTCCAGATCTTTTTGGTATAAAATGCAACCAAACTCAAGATATTTGCTTTTGGACCACAAAAATGGTACCAGCAAAGTTATGCTACAGAACCTGGAATGCTTCAGAGTTTCCTGAATTTTAAATTGGCTAATATTTTAAAGTCTTAATGTTTCAGATTCTATCACCCTAGGAGCAGAGGATCAAGGTGAGTCCAAATATTCCAATAACTATTAACACATAATACTAATAATAGCTGGAATACTTTTGGCGTTATCCTCTGATACTAGGACTATAGATCCTAAATTATTACCTCCTGAGTACTTCAGTCACTATTGCATACCAAACTGTTCCTGATCTCTAGGCACAGCCCATTTCAGAAGATCTTGGCGCCCAATTCTTCTTTTCCCTGACATTCACAGTTAGGAGCAGTGTAAGATAACCATATACAATATTTGACTAATCCCAATAATATGTGAATGAGAAGCTTTAGAGTCCATTCTCTTCATCACGTTACATTTATAAGCTTTTTAAACTAAACATTATTATCTGTACGGAACATCATGCAAAGACATTTTCCGTTTTTGTTTTTTTTTTTCCCCCCAATACACATACTTTTTTGGGTACACTGGTTGCCACCTGTCATGCACATAATGATCATAAAAAAACAGCAGTAAATAATCAATCTTTTGGCTATCTGTTAATTGTTATAAGCAGTTAAGTTGTATAATAGAGCTCGGCTGCTTCTTCACTAGGGGCAAAAATGTGACATTTTGCTGTTTGATATAGGGATTAAAATAACACAGACGAGAGACTCTCTGTGTCATGCTCCCTCAGGCCTTCTACTCAACATAACCTAATGCATTAGCTTTGTTCAGGGTCAGGTATCATAAGACTCATTGGACAAACCTATGTTTTAATACTGATGTTATTTACTGAATCAGCTGCTTTCCAGACCCAGCTGGTGGACAAGAATTGTACTGTTAAAACTCCTATGGACATCTACTTTTAAATTGTATCCTGTGACCACACCAAACTGCTAACACTATTAAATACATCCTGAGGAAGCAAGTTTAATCAAACCTATGACAGTCATGCTGCAAGGACAACAGATAAAACAAAGTTTTAATCACTCTTGCACCATATGCTAATGAATCACCAATTGGCTGTTTGGTAAGCCTGAGCCAATGAACTTCCCTGGCTTCTGGACTGCATACCTTCCCTAATCCCTCCCTTTTGCTCTTGATTGACAACTGCAGTGGTCTTCTGCATCATACTACATCCTAATTAGCAGCAGACACCTTTTTTATGTGATATCGTAGTAGTATTATTGGAACATAATACTACTTGCCCCATACCTTCTGTCTCTCTCCTCCACTGTATATTGTAAGCCCTCGTGGGCAGGGTCCTCACTCCCCCTGTGCCAGTTATAAGTCAGTCATTATTATCATTGTACTTGTTTGATATATGTATGTATTTGAATGTACAGCGCTCTGGAATCAATGGCGCTTTAAAATAAATAATAATAAATAATAACCTAAATATGTTTAAACCTGGTTCCTAAGGACTTAATTTGCAATTTGTGGTTAAAACTGATGACATATACATGTATGAACCTGTTCAGGTCTAAAACTCACTTTTTTGCCCATAGGTTACTACAGGCAAAAGAGTGAGTTTTAGACCTAAACAGTTTTCATACATGTGGCCCACAGTCTTATTTTGTGGCATTATTTTTGGCTTGAATGGGTGGTCAGACATATTTACTAACTAAAAATAGCATAAAACATCTAATAAAACCCCCAAAAATCTATCCTCTTCCCTCCCCGGCATTCCAGCACTTTTGCTGCTAATGGTGTCTCTCAATCTCTGATTACTTCCTTTTCTGAGGCAGAAAAAGGAGCGCTGCAGCCAATTAGTTGTTACAGCAGTCACACTCCATTTCCACGGATCGGTGGAAAAACTGACGTCACCAGACACAAAACTGACCCCACATGAAACAATGAAGTCAGTTTTTCTTCTGAATTTTGTACTAAACCAGTCCACTAGTGTTTTTAAATGATCCTAAAGAGTTCTAGGCAAATATTACGGAGAAGAAACAAACACTACAATGTTGTAGTTAATGGGATCCATCAAGAACCATAGGTGTCCATCATTTAACAGGGCCGGGTCTACCTCTGCAACATATATTCAGAACGAAACCTCTGACACAGATGTGAACCAGACTTTACTCTTACAAGCAAATTATAGATCTGTGTTCCATCTCACCTTTTAAGCCCTTTTATCACAAAATCTTATACTGCTTTATGATCCACTTCTAGCCTTGACCAAAACAGAAGATTCCAAAATCTGCATCAAACTGCTAAGTATAAATCTAGACTTATAGGGCCACATGTATGAAAACTGTTTAGGTCTAAAACTCACTCTTTTGCCCATAGTAACCTATGAGCAAAAAAGTGAGTATTAGACCTAAACAGGTTCACACATGTGGCCCATAGAGTCTTGTGTCATTTTTCGATCCTTTTGTCTTCATCTTTCCTGTGTTTTCCTGTGATACTTTGCTGTTATCAGTTTTTAAGAAGCAAATCAGGGAATTATGACATCAAAGGGGATTTCATAATAAAAATGGCCCCATGGACACATTTCAGCACATATTTTATTGCTAAACTATAGAATAGCCCGATCAAAGCTATTATTTAGTATGAACAGACATTGGTTATACCATAGCTTCATAGAACACAGCCAAAATGTTTACGTCATTAGAAATCTAGGAGCTTTTGCTACTTACCAACTTGCTATGGAAACATACCTGAAATGGGCACTTGAAAACTGTTTGTGTGAAAATCAATTCTATAGGGTTTGTAGATATAGTGACTTCCTTATATGTAACGTGGCTGATCTGGCAAGGTACATTTACGCATTTTGGACTATAAAATAAGAGAACCAGATGTTGGCTCTCGAATGGACTACTTCCATGCATATCAATGCTGAGTAACTGAACACATGCAGTGCAAGTGGACCATCTGGAGTCATTTTCTGAACACATTTTAAATCAGGTCCATTTTACTCATTTATACAGCATCTTATTGGACAAGGAGTATATTGTTTCATTTCATATTACACTATTTGTAGACTATTTCTCCAGGAACTGATAATGCTTCAGACATGGTCAATGTAATTGACAATGCTGCTATTAATAGAATTGACTCACTATCTTTTTATAGATATTGTAAGTGTAACAAGACAATACAAAAAACAAACTGAACACAATGAATTTACACTGCTGACGTTACTTTTTAATATGAGGTGCCAGCATTACGCTGATGAGAAAGGGGTTAAATCCCTATGGCAGTTGTCCGACTGTGACTTTAGATTTAGCACAGTAGCTTGAACTTCTTTGTTGAGCTAGAACACTGAGCAGAGGCTGTTTTAAGACCCAGAGCCTTCATGCATAACCCCGGACAGGCGTAGACATTCTGTGGCTCTCCAACTGCTGTTGAACTTAGACTTCTTTGTGTTCATCCAGCTAGTTTTAGTAAAAGAGAAACTGGTGCACCTATGTTGCACTTCTAGAGATTTTAGCCATAGCTACCTGAGAACCATGGATTAACCACAATAAGAGATTAAGAGGTGATCTTGAGCTTCTTATATTAGCATGTACTAATGGTTTTCAGCTCCATTGCTTGGTGTTATGGCAATTCCTCATTAGTTTCCCATTCTACTGTACCATGAATCTAAAGTCTCATCACCAACAACATAAGTATGAGCTTTAAAAGTTTTAATATCAGGATCAAAACTGAAGCGAGAAAATAGTCCAGACAAGAAAGGGATAGGTAGACAAAGAAACCAAGAACCCAAAGTAACCTTTACATCTGATATAATATTTTAATTTCTTGGTTAATCCGTATGTAGGTAGATAGCACGGATAACCATAAGTGTATTTGTAGTTGTAGACACAGTGGATATTTGCCTATGACTGACAAGAAGATGCTCCAATGCTCCCCATTCTTTTTCTTGCATGTAAATTTTAGAACTGCTCAAGAAAGGTAATTTCCTTGGGTGGTTTTAACCTCCTGTGGCCGACGTTTTGTCGAGAGTGCTTTCTCAGGCTTGCTATGGTGTGACAGACATTATTGTATCTGAAAATGATTAAGCTCTAGTAAAGCTTATTACTTTGGTTTACTAAGCATTGGCTTAAACCATTACTGCACTTATTCACAGATGTATAAAAAATACTGTGATTGAATTTGTAACTGTCAAACTGAAAGCTCCTTAATGTTTTCGGGCTTCAACTGTGCCTAGATTACTACAATTATCATTATCAACTACAGTAGCCCATGTTGGTAAATAATGATAGTTACTAAAATAAACAGCCAAGAATGATCGTAAATAATAAATGCTCCCTGTATGTACCATTATACCTTAAAGGGGTCTTCTCATCACAGGCTTTAGCAGATTTGAGCTGTTTCTGTCTCTTACAGCTTCAAATCCAGGGGCAGGTCTCTCCTCCCAGTAGGTGTGTCTTCCCTCACTTAAGACTGGTGATATCATCAATCTGTGTGAGCAGTGGCAGGAAGAGGATGTAACAGCTCTGCAGATCTCCTGCAATGGTCAATTCTCATGCCTGCAGAGCTGTCACCTCCCTCCAGAAACTGCTTGTAACCAGAACACCTGCATTGCTGTAAACAGTTATACATACAGCCTGAAATGATGAAACAACTGAGAGGAATGCACTCTGATCCCCCCTCTGTTATCAGGCAGGAGGTAGAGGGAAACAGACTCTATAAGGCTGTGTTAAATGGAGGAAGAGTGAAATTAGCAGCTAGAGACTCAGTAATTGCCCAGATCCTTCACATAGAGCTATCACTTGGAGATGAGCATAGGGAGGGGCTCAGAAAGCCTTTATTATATAGAAACAGCCAGCACAGAAAGATGGGGCAGCTAGTTTCACTTTCATGTTCCACAGCTTAGAGGGGAGTAAGCACAAAGTGCAGGCAGCCAATCACAGCACAGAGGGTGTGTCACATCCAGGGGGGCATGTCCCAACAGACAAAACTAAATATCAGTCAGCCAATCACATCAAAGGGGGTGTGGCCCCGACCTTAGGCTGCTGATTTAGCTCGAGACACACACAGATTAACTCATACCTGCTATACTAAATGATTTAGGTAATGCAAACCACTTTCAAAAGTGCTTATTTTTACTGTCCCCATCAGATTTCTCATTACAGATATGATCTTTGTAATGAGAAAACCCCTTTAAGATCTACCTAAAAGAATCTATTATTCAGAAAGGTCACTTCAACACCCTTTCCCAACACCTTTATGAACTATACTCAAAGAAGAAGTTTAGCTATAAAGAATAGTATTCACACAGTGCACTCAAAAGTTTTATGGGTAAAATAAATACCAAAACTATGGCCTTTTGGCACATGCTTACAGATAAAAATCTGGATTTTTATTTTCTATAGAGTAATGTAGGCTGCTATTCTATTCAATACAAACATGTATATGCTTCAGTATACATTGGGGCACATTTATTAAGGAAAATGCAGAGTTTATTAAGAATTTACTAAGAATTCTGGGGATATTTATGTCAAAAATAATGGGTTAAATGCTTTACACCACATTTATTATGTGTTTTAGACAGTTTTTAGATACTTTCGGCCACATCCAATAATGGATGATGCCAATTTAAAAAGGAGACGGATTCACTGAGAGAGAGTTTGGCTTAATTTGTGACACTGTGCAGCAAATCATTGTGCCACAATTTTGGCACAATTAGTGGCAGAAAGTAAGCCACTTAATAGGAGATGTAAAGTTAGAATAGACAGGCTAGACCTGAGCTACATTTAACAGTGTGATAAGTGTGGCACATTGTAAGACTGTCTAATCTAAATGTTGGATGGTATTGATAAATCTGTCCCATTAGTTCACAAATTAAAGTCAAGGATAGTCATTGGTATTTTTTTCATTTAACTGTGTGTGTGCATGGTTCATTGTATGCCATAAATATCTTACCTTAAATCTGGTCTAACCATGTTTGCTTTTCGCAGCCCCCCTGGTGAATTAGGGTTGAATCCCCACTTATGTGCATACATATGCATGTACAACAATTGTTACAATACGTTTAGTCAACAAAGAAAGAAAGTCTACCAGCCATCTCACATGCACCTAAACTATGTGACTTGCTAGTGGAGAACAAACCCATTTCAATTTGATATATGCTTCTCTTACAGTGGTACCATCTTGGCTAACCAAGTACAATACTGTGTTTTTTCTTGATTCTACATCAACTAAATCAGGCGTATCAAACTTATTTTCATCAAGAGTAACATAGCATTATGGTTGCCCTCAAAGGACTATGGTCAGTAAAAGGCCAAGATGTTCTTTAAGGTTGTATAATAGCCAGCTACTTCCAACTCTTTAGCCCCAAGCTTCCTACATTTGACGGTGGCTAGCGTGCCTGGGTAGGGCTGTCAGAGCTTTGCTTCCCCCATGTAAGTTGCTAAACATAGCCGTGTGGAGGTGCACTGGAGCTCAGAATCCAAAATGACACCCATTCCCTGGGCTGGCGCTGCAGTCACTGCCAAGCACTGACAGCATCCTCTGGGTGAGAGCTAGTCCTTCTGTGTCTAAACCTTGTCCACTCCTGCTTCCTGTGTCTAAGCTCTTGTGGACCATATAAAATGACAGATTCAGCCCATGGACCTTGGATTTGACACATGCTTGATTAATTTATTGAGACTGGCTCAAATTAAACATTCATAAGATTGGAAGATCTGCCTTTATTAACACGTACCATAATAGGAAAAAAATTGTAATTATGAATATTTAGGTTATCCACAGACATTAGATTACAGACAGAGGGATATAGGTGGGATCCACTAAAAGCCTAACGTTTCAGAGCTTTTCAGATGTCCTCTGACAGCTGATGTTGGGACAAAGAGGGATCAAGCATGCTGATTGTAAAAGTCCCAATCCTTTCACCTTGCTTGAAGGTAAGCCAATGCCAAACGTACTGTATCTTACATCAGCCTCTCCATGCATATGTGGTTTAGGTGAGGATGCGTGTTCATAAGGAGGTTAGAGAGTTAACTATCCAACGTGTATGGCCAGCCTTAGTGCCTTACCTTAGCACCACACAGAGAAATGGCTCAGGGCATCGGGCTTTATGCACAGGTCACTCTTCAGGTCATGGTCCACATACAGTACTATGCACATACAGTACTATGAAACACTACTATACCACCAAATGCTTAAATTTTCATATGATAACAGACAAAGTTTTTTTTTGTTAGACTTATAGGAATATCTCCAGATACTGTAATTGGCCGAATTTACTTGGTTCATATAGTGTAGCAATCCAGGGCCACAGCGTTTGGGAACACTAAATGAAACAAGCTGAATGTGTTGCACCTGGTGTATGCCCGATAGCTGGTTCCATGTGTTTCCATTTACACTGTAGAACTGCTTTCTCTCTGTTCATCCTGATCTCACTGCTTCATGTACAGAATGTAATAAATGCAGTGATGGTGGGCACTTACAGAATGCAGGGAGGGGGGGAATGGTGGTGAGTGTGAGTGGGGGGGAGAGCAGGGCATGGTTTCACTCTGTTTAACAATGCACTTGCACAAGCCATCCATTCCGGATCTTTGAAAAGCTCAATGGCAATCCCAATGGACACTTTAAAAGCTGCAAGTAATAGAATGTTTGCAGAAGTGGATAACTCATAATTTAATTTTCTGTACTTGTTATTCTTGTTCTGATGAAAAATGCTTCATAATAAACCAATAGGTTATGTTTAAAAAAAAAAAAAACTTTCAAAAATAGTAGAATCAACATTGATTCTATAAAAAACGCTCCTTACAAAGTCTCTACAAGTCAGGGATGTTTGGAGTTATTGTTCATACTTCATTCATTTCACTTACAGGTTGAGTTTTTTTTACATATTCAGCTCTTTCTCATTTTGGAAATGACCAGGAATGTTTCAGAAGCAGCATTAATGTACTTTCAATTTATTTAAAAATGGGATCTTAATTGAACACCTCTTCATACAGCTCTCCAAACAACTGTTGTACAAGCAGGATAATGACCTGTATTTACCCAGCGCATTTAAAACCGCGCATTCAATTATAAAGCAGAGACATTCATTATGTCACTTTTAAGCTGGGATTCGGGCAGTGCATTTGTGTGCTCTGGCTTTACTGGGAGGCCCCATCCAGGGAAGAGAGAGGGTGTTCTATGGGAGAAAAGACTATTGTTGTTATTTCTGCTCAATTATAGCTGAATTTGATTTGGACCAGTAATTCCAAGTGATCTTGTTTCTGTTGATCATGAAGGCCAGAATAGAGCCTGTGACCTTAACTAACCATCAGCCATATATCTGGAAGGGAAACTTGTGTTGGTATTAGTTAGAAATGTCTGCTCCGTAATATACTATATTATAGTGAGAGGTTTCATTGCATGTGTCAGGCTTTCCAGTCACTAGAACATACTTGCACAGCTCATCTATTACACCTGATGTTACAGTGTTATCCAGAAATAAATGATGGCAGTCATATTTGTATTATAACAGCTAATACTAACTTATTTCATCCCTCCTGTCGCTGTGGTGTAGTGGTCTCCGACCAGTGACTGCTTCCTTTGATGATGTTCTGTATAGGCACTTGATCAATGCAGCCCAGGGGCATAGCTATAAAGCATCCTCAAATGCGGCCTCAGCTGGTAGAACAAATCCATCATGCATTTATATAACCTATAACAGTGGGAATTATGGGAGTTGTAGTTTCCCAACACCTGGAGGGCCGCAGTTTGAGGATGCCTGCTATAAAGGGTGCAGAGGTACTGGGACCTACAGTCTGAGGGGCTCAAAGGCTTTTCTACCAGTCAAAAAAAACCAAACAGTTGTATTGTAAATGACACATGGCAGCTGAGGGGCGCATTGTACTCATTTCCTACCTCCTGCATTCCAGCTCTTCAGCTCTGTGTGCTCAGAAGGGGTCGTGTGTGATTTGTTTGAATTGCATATCATGTGACCCAGCAGGATGACATCACCATACGTTTCCTCTCTCTAGTCAAAAAAAAGGTATTTTTATGTATAGAGCTGTGAGTAGCTACAATGTAACTCAGAGGGAAATTTTTAGCTCACAGCACAAGGGTCCTAGGTTCAAATCCCTGCAGGAACCAAACCTGTGGATTTTTTTTTCTCTTTATCAATGCATACTCCTTATTAAGGTTTCTTTTTTTATTTATTTGCACTATTTGACTAATTACTACGTAGTACAGAGGACGGGAGTAGAATGACAGTACCTGGGGTTCGAACACTCAGTAGGTGGCTGAGAGGGGAGGTGATGTCTGAGCATGTGCAACCAGGACTGAGGAGCTCACAGCCCTGGTCGTATCCCCTGGAGATGAGCTGTAAACAGTGGATCACTAAGTGAGCAGCTAAAACAAAAACAGTCCAAAAGT
Organism: Phyllomedusa bahiana; assembly: GCA_025379985.1. Lineage (NCBI taxonomy): Eukaryota > Metazoa > Chordata > Amphibia > Anura > Hylidae > Phyllomedusa > Phyllomedusa bahiana. The sequence goes on from JAODAL010004867.1 coordinate 73,576, forward strand.
TTTAATAATGATGAATGGTGAAAATGTTTATTATTTAGTTTGCAAGTTTCCCACATCAATTTTACTTTGTGGGAAAAACCCCTTTAAGTTATGCCTCTGATGCAGCCAATCACTGGAGGTGGCTGTTATGTCCAAGATATGCCCATGGTACTAATGGTTCGACCAGTAATTGTACCTGTACAATACACTGTCACGACTATGTTGGAAAATGAGGCAGGAGGGACCACTGTACCATAGGTGCTGGGGCGGCAGAGATTTAAATAAGTTAGCATTGGCTGTTTTATTATATTAACAAATATGCAGCTGTCATTTAAAGCAGGATAACTCCTTTTAAATTTAGATGGCAACTGAACTAAAATAGCTTCAATGTGATGCTTAGTGTTGATATCTACTTAGCCATCAACATTAACCCGTGTTATATGGACTGACACACATTATATGTACACATGATAAACACAAACAGTTCAGGCTCTAATAGGTCATAGAAACTGGCCTTATATTCAGAAAACAACCTGGAGGTATATGACAAATCATACTCATTAGATGGGTTCTTTGATACTAAACATATCACAAACTGTCCCCTTGCTGTGACCCACACTGATCCGCTTTAATCGGTGGGTTAAAAACCAGCAATTAGTGTTAAATTTTCCTGTAGTGTCACCATAGCGGGAATAAAGGGGTTTTCTGAGATATTCACAAACTTCACTAGTGACTGGGGATGGGTTAGAAAAAAAGTGGATATTCACCTCTCCTGCTGCCTCCACTTCAGTGCCACAGGAGCTCTAGGGCCCCTGCTGGTCGATCAGTAGTAATGTCACATACGTGGCCAGTGAGTCGTTCACTAGCCTTGGTGGTCAATGCTTGTATGTAGGGAACTTGAGCACATATTGCTAAGCGACTATGTGGACCTCATAGCTCTGGCAGCGCTAGAGCAGCAGTGTCAGGAAAGATGAGAACAGGTATTATTTTTTATAACTTTTTTATGCACACAGTCCCGGCCACTAGCTTGGCTTTCATAAAGCTCCTAAATCCCCTTTTGGGGTGTGTGCATATTATAAATGAGGACAGGTCCTACAAACTGAGAGACACTCATTGTGACCACTCTTGACTATGACCTGGATGAGAGGATCCTGAAGAGGGGACTCCCTCAATTAGCTACCTAATAGGATATATGAAAATAGTTTTTTTTACAGTAAAACAACTATGTGGAATCCAGTGACTGGCCAAGCAGCTTAATTCTACATATAGTGAAACCTAGGCACCTATTTACTGTCTCTCATTCAATGACAAAAATAGAGGGTTTAATTCATAAAATAAGCAAAAATGTTCCCTGAAACCGCTTGATTAGATGACTCGATGGTCTTGAGGTTTTTTAAATCCTGCCTATTTCCCAGGATCTGTCGACTAATATGGAGGCAGCCAAAGAGTTGGAATTTTATCAGTTTTACCCTTCCAGAGATGAGCACTAACAGAGTTGTCTGGTAGCTGCTTTTCTCCCTCACTAAACAGGAACAGCCTCCTGCCCTTTCAGTTAAACACAAGGAAGGTCATTCAGTTTATATCTATTCTATATCTTTGTCTATCTAAACAGCAGCACAGATTATTTCAGAGGCAGCCTAATGAACGCTCACATGACATTTTGTATGATAAATCTAGATGATGCTAAGACAGCACAAGCCAAACACAAGCAAGCACTTGAGGCTAGGAATGAGTCCTGGAGCACAGCTTGACTACTGGTCATTTAGGGATTCAGCTTTAGGGCTAGCAGGAGGTAAAGATACCATGTGGTTAATCCTCAGTAGGAGTCCTGCACAGTCTGATAACCCCCTGCCTGTTACAAATTACATTGGAAAGCAGATCCCTGTGTACATATGCACCTGTTCACCCCTTTGTATGACTTGTGCTCATTTGTACTTAAAACTAAATGATATATAAGATGCACATTTTCATGAATGACCGGACTCCTCATTTGAGTGTAGAAAGTGGGAGCCATTTATTTTGTAGTAGACAAACAATTCCTCCAGCTCTGACAAGTATAATTGCTGATGAGTCCAGCCAATGCATTACAAAACATGTTTCTTCTAGAAGGAGCAACATACTTGTCCATGGACCATGTGTAATACTGCAGTTTAGCCCCAGTCAGGTGATACCTGCAATACTGAACAGAGAGAACATTGCGCAATTTCTGAAATGAAGAAAATCTATTTACAGTGTAATCTCATACAACACCACATAACTTTGACAACAAATGTGCTTAGATACACAGTCTTCATATCTCCTGTTTTCATATCACTATACATATTGTCAGATTTGCTTTCCTAAAAGCATATATACCTTCGAAACTAAGAAGATGTTAAATGCACTTTAAGAACAATGCAAAAAAGGAATTTAAAATGGTGATGCAATTACATTTTTGACTGACCAGGCAAAAGTCACAGATACTCAAAACTTGTGTCTTTTCTCTAGTGACAGGGGCTGCAACTTCTCGCTTTTCACATTCATGTGAAGCATTTGAACTTTTCCCACACTTTACACCTCAGGCATGTAATTATGACAACAATGTATATCCTTCCCTGCTTTGATAAATGACTGCTACTTCCATTTTAAGCCACGGATGTTTTTCACGTTTTTTTCTAATCCGTTTTTAGCTGATGCTGCATGTCTCTGTAAGCCTCACCCAGACAGACCTTCAGCAATTCACCCGAACAGATATGCAGAGCACACTGAGCACAGTCCTGCTGAATATATTTCGGATGGAGGGATTTACTGTGCACTGCTACAATTTTGTCCCCGTTCTTATTGCAGACGATAATTCATATTCATTGAGTGAAAGAACGTTTATTTCAAATACTAAACAAATGTTATAAAATAAAGAACATTTCAAAGGAGGATGTATGCTTTATTTACATATCGCAGCATTTTTGGATGTCAATGTGGAGAAGGCGTGATTCTGTGACCATCTATATATCTAGGCTGTCAGGTATTTAGGTGAAGCTTTGTATGAATTCACTGTAAAAAAAATATATCAGATCTGCATGAAGAGCATGTTACTGAAGATGATGGACCATCGGAAATTTACATTTTGTCCCACATAGATTTGTGGAATTTCAAAATGGTTTAATGTCCCGAATTTGTATCCATCTGTAGAACGCAGGCTTCAGATATAGCTGGACATAAAACCAGCATCGGCAGGCTATTCACTGAACACGAGGTGCTGTTTGAATGTTCTACACTATTATTAAATGCTTCAGGACAAAAGTAGCTTCAAACTAGATGTTTAAGGCATCACACATATAATAATATTTGGGATCTATGGGAATCTATGAGCCTATACTGGCTTTTAATTTTACATGAAAGCCTATTGAGACATGATCCAACACATGCCATATTAGGCCTGGTTCAAATCTGCGTCGTAGGTTGCATTTGGAGCTTCCATTGCAGATTCTGTCCAAATGACAGGAAAAAAATAGCGCAACAACAAAAACCCAATGGACCCTATTGACTATAAGTGCCGTTAGTGTTCATAGTGAAATGGATCCAGTGCCACCTTGACGATGGAGATTCCAAGTAGAACCTCCAATGCAGATATGAACCTGGCCTTTTGGAGGTATTCTCCCCTAGCAGTTTACATAAGGCCTTATTTCTTTGTTAACAATATAGTCAACTCATGAGCATTATACAAAATCTTTATGTTGCAGCAGCAAACTATAAAAATTATGTATCAAAGAAAGAGTGCACACCTTAGTGACCAGGATCAAGTTCAAAATAGGCAATACAAAAATTCATAAAGGCAGCACTTCAAAAAAACTTGATTTTATTAGCACAACAACAGCTTAAAAAAGCCCTGTGAGGGCTGAAACGTTGCTGCTGTTGGGCTAATAAAATCACGTTTTTATGACTTTTTGTATAACTTATGAGCATTAGACCAGATTATCATCAGCATCGGAGGTCTAGTTAGAAGCCTACGTCACAGATTCCATGAAAAATGTTGAAAAAAAAACAGTACAGCCTGCAGCACAATTATTTTCCATTTATAAGACAGACATCATGACAGAAATCCAACGGACGCCACTAGGGTCAAAAGAGTCCATCAGTTGCTGTTGCTGTCTTTCATGTAACAGTATCAGCATTATTTTCATTTTTCTGTTTCTACGACAGAAAAACGTAAATCACAACACAGGTGTGGACCTAGCATACTCCTATTCAAGAACATGAACCAACTGACCCTGAAGGATCAATAGATAACGGGGCAAATTTACTAACCCTTTATAAAAGTTATGGAGTATAAACTGAATTCAGGCAGTTTAAGGTTGCACTAAATGTAACCTAATGGCTCATGATTTGATGCATTTTATTGCATCTTTTGACTTGTCTCATTTTTTATACCATCTTTTAGCTGTCTTACTATGCAACGAAATTCCAGGCCAGAATTTTTTGAAATATGGGATCACATTTTAGACCATGACTTTTTCTGTAAAGCCACATTTAATTTTGGTGAAATTTATATAATTAGATGCATCACATTTTGGTGCATTTTATGGCAGATTCTTGGTGCAAACACCATAGAATATCTACTCTACAGCCTTCCTTTCATGGGACAAGCTGCATCCAATATCAGTATTTAAAAGATATGTTATAAAAATATCCATCTCATAAAAATAGGTGATTATTCTAATTACTATTAGAATCATTTGAAAGAATCCTAATTTTATACAGAGGTGGGGTAAATTATATAAATAAGTATATTTTTTAATTAAGCCAGAATTTAATAACAACGGAAGAAATTTGGATCCTGGCTCCCTATGTCACAGTGGATTTGACTAAGTTGCTGATTTGTTTTAACGCCATGAGTATGATTATATAGCCACAGTCAATGTTATTCTTACCACTATCTCTTAAGACAAACCAAGTCTTCTCACTGCTACTGTGTACATTTCTCATTGCCTCTAACACCTTGTGAAAGACCCACAGCAGAGTTGTTTATATGTGAAATTATAGTGCCCATTTGTAAAGACAGTCGTGTGTGAAAGGAGGACTGTTTTTTCATCCCTTATTATGAAGAACAACACTTGTCATTGTGCTGTCATTAGCTTTATTGTTCACACACACACTGCCTGCTTTATTGCCTGTGATTTCCTTTTCTCACTGATAGCCCCAATGACTGATCTCATGATAAAGCTACTTACTGGACTTCTTTCTACAGGAGTTCCTATGGCTTTGTGTCCAGTGTTAATCACCTACTGTAGTAGACGGTTTATTTTTATGGTTGTTTTGATATGTAAGATTTTAGACCATTTACACCATGCATTATTAGAGCTGATGCTTAACATATTTCTAAAGTCTTGAAAATATGTATACTTTGTGTCAGTATACAATCTGGAATCTAAGCAAAGGTTTTCTGTAATTTTTAATACGTCAGGCATATCTAAGATACTACATGAACTGTTTACATGTTGTAATAAGTATTGTCAAAATGTATACCACAATGGAAGAAGAGAAAAGGAGACATTAACCTCAAAAAGACATCAGATCTTCCCAAACATTTGTATGATGTCTCATGACCTTAGAATGGAGCCTCATTGACCAAAAGTGTGTAAAGCAAGTTAATAGGAGATAACCTCCTTATAATGATTTCAAACATTTTGGGCAACATGTATGAAAACTGTCTAGGTCTAAAATTCACGTTTTTGCCCATAGTAAGCAATAAGAGTGCCCCTTTCATTTTTCCAGTGCACCATATGAAATAAAAGGGGCACTCTGGTTGCTATGGGCAAAAAAGTGGATTTTAGGCCTAGACAGTTTTCATACATGTGGCCCTTTGTTTCTACCTGGTAATTAGATCAGCCAATTTACCCTATTTTGTTCACACTTTATGGTAATGTTGTGTTTTTTGCTACCGTTCCTCTAAATCGTGGTATCATCACAACTTTTTTTAACCTAGTTTTGCACAATGGGTTTACATAGTATTCTAGAAAACAGCACCAGTATCTGAGGTCTACACATAACTCAATGGAGCTGAAATGTTGTGCACAAGTAAACACCGCCACCATTACCTGTGTCTTCTCCGAAATTTGTTATAAAATTATTTTTTTGTGTTCTGTTCAAAATTAGCAGTGGAAAACAGCCAATTTTAATGATTCATAGGGATCTATATGTCCAAACGAGAGTGTTTAGGTATTTTATAAATGACTGTGGTCCTCAAGACCAGAGTTAAATGAAAAAAATAGTGTGAAAATAAAGAAAGTATATATAGATATATTTACTTTCGTTCTACTACTGCTAGTACTTTTATTCTGTTTTATACCACAACCTAGAATAAACTGATTAATAAATATGGGCCTATATCTATTTTGTACAGTCTACCAAATCATTATATATAATGAAATACAAAATAGACATAGGCCCATATTTATTAATCAGTTTATGCTAGTTTGTGGTATAAAACAGAAGAAAAGTATTAGCAGTAGTAAAACAAAAGTTAAAGTAAAAATCATAAAATGATTGTGCATGACATTTTTGCACAAACATTTTTAACTTTCCTCAGCACTCACCAGTTTTGGAAGTACTACACCAAAACCCAATGGTTTACTAGTTTTAGACAGATTTCTTTAAAACTAAAGCCAGAAAATGGCGCAAATTTGATTCAAATATATGCCTACTTATGGCAGGCATAGATTTCATTTTCAGGTTGTAAAACAGTCCACAATTAAGAGGAAAGTGCCTTTTTTATAAACTGAGCATAAATGTGGGCAAGTTTTCTCTCCCTACCATTTCCCTTCTGAAAATGGTAGTCATCTAGTTACAAAATTTTCTAATCAACAACATCTCTTGATAATTGGTTTTTCACCCTGATTGTTAACTTTTTTTTTTTAAATATCGTATCTAAATTGTTGTTCATGACCACGCTATCTGTACACAGAAAACAAGGCCTCTTTTTATTAGAAAACTATGAATACTGGACAATGAATTTAGCTTGCCTTAATTTTACACATACATAATTCTTAAACTGTAATCATTTAAGATATCTTATTTTAAAGTTGGGGGATTTTATAAAAGTTATTCGGTAATTTTTGTCTTATGTCTCATTCGCCCTATTTTGTATATTTCTACTTTTTCAGTATAAAAAAAAAAAAAAGTAACCTCTGCACAAAAGAGAGCTACTGTTGCCTAAAAATGATGTAGCTGTGGATGTGAACAATCTATAAATATTACTCACATAGTGTGGAGTTCTTTAAGTTTCTTTTCTTTTTTTGAGGTATAAAACTATCATTTACACTTGTCTTATATCATTAATCACAAGATGTTAATGTGGCAGAGAGAAAATACTCCACAGCATATTGATTGTTTTCTACTCACCTGTGAAAGGTGTGTTTGTTTTGGTTTCCTGGACCTTTAATAGCAGTTTAAGGAATGCCATTGACTCTTTCAAGTGAGCCCTGTTGTAAAACATGTAAAATCTTTTGGCATGCTAATAAATTTCTAAAGGCATGTATATGTAAAGCAGGCAAAGGCAGGCAGAATTGTAATTACAAATGGAAATTAGACTCTACAGTGCAGACTGAAAACTTTGTTTTTAAATTAGTTTCTGGGGCTGTGCTATTTAAATATCATGGCATAAATGTACCAGTTTTTACCTTCTATTGCTATGGTTGGATTTTCCAGGTGAATAAATCTACATATAAACAAATCTACAATCAATCAATTTTTTTAAAAAGATTTCTACATATTCTATTTATGCAAAAGAAGTATTTTTATTTTAAGTCCAAAATTCAGTTAAATGATGTATATTGGTTTCTATTTTGGAGTAATTTATTTTAAAATAAATTAAGAGCCTCATGTATAAAAGCTGTCTAGGTCTAAGACTTTCTTTGTTGCCTATAAACCACGATAATAGAAAATCCAAAACAAATTCCTGCTCTAGTGTTAAAACTTGCAGCTTTATTAAACAACAATATAATACATCTTCACTGTAGATATCCCTGTGGAGTATAGTGGTGGACCCATCGCACTCAGCAAAAAATTGGCGTCTCGAGCAATGGTATATTTAAACCATTAACATTTTATTCTAAAACGATCGGGGCTTTAAGGCCCTGACAGAATTAAAACAGAACAATAAAAACAAGTGCACAGTCGACGCGTTTCACGCGGAAACCCCGCGCTTTGTCAGGACAGACGTGCAGAGGGCAACGGAAAAAACAGCCCTTTAAACGCATCTGAGTGTTGTGCCTCTCCTTTGCACAACCCCATATGGTGAGCCTTTTACTTGTTATTTTATATCTTTTTGGCCCAAAAAGGTTTTACATATTGTGCGCCCCCCCTTTCCCGTTTTTTTCCCTTCTTTCTAATACATCTTCACTTAAGATCCATACTAGATGCATGCTCTGGGCTACACATTTCCAACCAGTAGCAGTTTTTCGTCACAGCTAAGAGAGAAAGTTAGCAGTATGCATTCAAACGCAGGAGGGTAACAGCTGATTGTCGGTGGATGAAGAGGCTGACTGCACTCCAGTATATGGTAAAAGGTTTAAAAGAGCGAAAGCATATTGAAAGTGGTGAATGGATTTGTGTATTTACATAGAAGAATTTTGTTGCCCATAGCAACCAATGAGAGCTCCCCTTTCATTTCATATAGTGCTCTGAAAAAATGAAAGGGGGCTCTAATTGGTTGCTATGGGCAACAAAATGCTTCTATGTAAATCCACAAATCCACTCACCACTTTCAATATATGCGTCGCTCTTTTACCTTTTCCATATACTGGAGTGCAGTCAGCCTCTTCATCCACCAACAATCAGCTGTTACTCTCCTGGGTTTGAATGCATACTGCTTACTCCCTCTAGGTTAGCTGTGATGAAGAACCGCTACTGGTTGGAAATGCGTAGCCCAGAGCATGCATCTAGTATGGATCTTAAGTGAAGATGTATTATATTGTTGTTTAATAAAGCTGCAAGTTTTAGCACTGGAACAGGAGTTCATTTTGGATTTTCTACTATCGTGGTTTATGGGCAACAAAGAAAGTCTTAGACCTAGACACTTTTCATATATGTCCCCCTTAATCTTTATGGACAAATTAATTTTAGTTTATGTGATATTATTTCTGTGATTTATTATTTTTTTTTAAATCCGTCTATACTAAACAACGGACAAAAGAAACAAACCAATTCTTTAATTGTTATGCGTTGGGAACCACTGATTAAAGCATCTAGTCACAGAGACAATTTAAAATGTACAGAAGGAAGCATATCTGTAGACCCAGAGCATGATATCTTAAAACATAATTCACTTAAAAGACAAACTGCTTTCAAAATCAGTAGCAATACAAAAATATGGACTTAGGTATCATAAAATAAAATCATTTCAGCAATCTGAATAGCCCTCCCCCAAAAAAGCTGTTTTGCTAACATTTTAAACTCTTAGCACGACCATTACAGAGCTTTAACAACAATCTTTACATCTATAGCACACAAAAATTAGATTAGACTCTGTTCCCTTTCATAGCCTAAGGCAGCTCTCCTGACACCTAGTATCTGGGGTACATACCCCACCATTCTCCCTCTGGGTATTCCCAGCCACTTCAAAATTGTTTCCAGAGAAAAGAATACAACAGAAGCTAACTTTTCACACCTCTTTCCCATTTAGTAGGGTGTCTGAAGTCTTAAAAGAGTTGTTTGAAGTTGGAAAAAAAGGTATCTACTGTTTTTTTTTTTTTTTTACTTTTTACAGAAGCAGTGCCACTCTTGTCCACTATGTGTTTCTGGTATTAAAACAACATCCCTAATCAGGGTAATTGGGTTTTTGAAAAACCTTAACAGAAAGGGCAAGTGTGGCAGTTTTGGGACAAAAGCACAAACCCGTTTAGTTTCCGGGGTTCTGTACTCCCAAAGTGGAAACCTTGGGGACCACAGCTGAAGAGATGCATTTTTTTGTTGCCACAATGATCATTTATATTGTTCGTGGGACAACTTGCATGCATTTTTTAAAAAAGATTTTTTAAATTTTTAAAACAGGAAATCTTTTAATTTAAAAAAAAAAACATTGGTTTAGCTAAATGTACAAAGGCGTACAGATCTTAAAAAATGTGATTGGTTTTTTAACCCCAATTTTGCATTTTGGACATAATGTAGCACAGGATGTGTTTACTATTAATCAGTTGTTCTATTTAAAGTTTCACACATTATATGTAATGACCGGTGGAAAACAAAACCAAGAAAAAAATATTTACAGTGGCCCACTTTGTGAAGCATGGATCCAAAGGAGAATTGCAGTTAATATAAACCACTATTTTTAGAATCCTTGCTGTTACTCTTTGTCTCACTTCTGCTCTTCTTTAATAACTTTGAGCCCAGTATGCTAAATGAAAAACTTCTATCCACTGACAAATAGCTATTTAAATACAACAGCACAAGGTGTATATGTTCCAAGAGAGCTGGGTTCCTTACAATGCAGTACAGATAAAACTGACTGCAACTGTGTCAGTATCAAAAGTGTACCCCCGGCTATAAGAAGATATAGCTGACATTTGCTGGTAAAGTCTTTAATTTATGTTGCAAAAAAATATTTAAACTGAGGATTCTGATTCTAGATCTTCTAAGTTGAAATCTGAATATAGTGCAAGCTCTCTCTACGTGTTCAATATGAGCAAATATTTTGTACAAATATTTACAATATTTACAATAGGAACAGTGTTGCTTCAGTAGGTCCCTGTTCACTTCCACCTTGGTTCAACTGAACTTGATATCTCAAACCTGAATTTTTTCCATGATTCTATTCCTATGACTATGTCTCCACTGCACAGAAAAACGATCGTATTTTTGACGGTTTTAGAATGCGATCAGTTAGGCAGCCCATAGATTTAAATAGAAAAAGGGACCAGTAGTCTAGACAGGTCGTTTTTTCTCTGCTTGTTTTCTGGTGCCGGCGTATTATATTATATGTTGTATAATGCGCTGGTGTTTTTAGTTTTTTTTGTAGTCTTTCCATACAATCAATTGTATGGGCCAATCGAACCAACCACGGTTTTTGCGCAAAACATGACAAAAACCGTGGTCGTGCATCGGAAAAAAAATGGTCGACTTTTGTCCGATACTGTGGGGATTTAGCCTCAGTGTACTTTTAATCCTAAATTTAGGTTTTTATGGGACTTTGGGGGTTATCTTACAGTACTGTGGTGCTATCAGTGTTATGTAATTGATGTTGGACAGGTCATCAGATGTCATACAGGAAACAACGCACCATCAGGAATGCCAGAAGAGGAGAGCTGCCAGACTGGGAACACAACAGTTCAATAAGTTAGTCCCTAAAACCCCATAAAAACCTAGATCCTTAGATTCAGGTTGAATTTGGCATTGACGCAAATCCGAAGTGCACCAAAATATAGGAGCAAGAAGAACACAGAAGCCACAGGTCTTCAAATATACTAAACTATATGATTAAGCAAAAATGTACAACAAAGGAGTCAAGGTATTTAATCTAATACCCAGTTTTGAGCTTGGGTTCCTTGAAGCCACCAGGGAAAGTCATTTTTAGGGCCACTTTCCAACTATACAGAACATGTGCACAACCATTTTTTTCATGCACTGTATTATTTTTTTTATTATTGCATACACATGACACATTATCAATGAGCTCTAATAGGTTCCATTATTAACCCATTAGACATAGACTGTAGAGGCAAGGAACTAACACTAAACATAGGGTGAATTTTCATTTGAATGTCTCTTTCTGTGCCCTATAACAGGATGTACTTGCTAATGTAGCTGCTCTGTATCCATTAACATTAACAGTAAACAGAGAAGTACAAAACAAACATTGTCACAATTTGACTACGTTTACTCTATTTTTGTCTATAGATGTGTAGCAGGTATGCCTTAGTATACATCTTTATAGAAGGTGTTTAGCTGTATAGGGCCCACAGAAAATAAAGTTCAGATGGGAAATTACTCATGTCTTCAAATTGAGTTGACTCTTGGAGCCCATTCTAGTTTCATAATTTGGGACCATTGGATTATTGGACTCTGGCAGTACTACTGTCAAAATATGTTCATTCAGGGGTTACCCATCACTTTTTGTTCCTGATTTTGATATGATATGGAAAACCAGGGGAGGAGGGTTTCCTTTAGCTACATTTTATTACCAATATATTTTTAGTTGTGAAATATATGTTGTAATGTTACACTCCAGTAATATAGAGGGTAATTTAGATGCCAGCATGTTGGTACACGTTTCAAAATTACATTGCAAACAGTTCCACTTACCGTGACCATACAGTGATTAATAAGTGTCCACAATTGTAAAAAAAAATATTATCTTCTGCCTAAACCAAAATAAGAGGCTGCTAATTTAGTGATGGGTGTTAAATTCTAAATTTAAAATTAAGTGCAGAAAAAATACAAAATTCTCAATGAGGTAATTTGATCAGTTATATGTGGAATCTAGCTTCTTATGCTGCGAGAGTAGTAGCTAAATGAAATACTTCTTGGCAGTATTGATTGCGACATAAAGTATCTCACAAAAGTGAGTGCACCCTTCACATTTCTGTAAATGTGGTATTATATCTTTTTATGGAAAAACACTGAAGATATGACACTTTGGACACTTTGATAAAATGTAAGTAGTCAGTGTACAGCTTGTATAACAGTGTAAATTTGGTGCACCCTCAAAATAACTTGACTCACAGCCATCAATGTCTAAACTGCTGGGCCCCATTATTTTTATCTTGGTCATGGAGTTTTCCAGAGTTTCTGTAGTTGCAGCAACTGGCGTCCTCTTCCACTCCTCCATCACGACATTATGGAGCTCTTGGAGACATTGATAGAGACATTGTGTTCCTCCACCTTTCATTTGAGGATGCCCCAGAAATGCTCAATAGGGTTTAGGCCTGGAGACATGCTTGGGCAGACCAGCACCTTTACCTGCATTTACTTTAACAAGGCAGGAGTTATCTTGGAGGTGTGTTTGGGGTCGTTATCATGATGTAATACTGCGCTGCGGCCCAGTTTCCGAAGGAAGGACATCATGGTCTGCTTCAATATGTCACAGTACATGTTAACATTCATGGTTCCCTCAATGAACTGTAGGTCTCCAAAGCCAGCAGATCTCATGCAGCCCCAAACCATGACACTTACACCACCATACCTGACTGTAAGCAAGACACAGTTGTCTTTGCACTCCTCACCTGGTTGCTGACAAACATGCTTGACACCATCCGTTTGTGGGCTTTCTTGTGCATCACCTTTAAAAGAGGACTCCTTCTGGGATGACAGCCATGCAGACCAATTTGATGCAGTGTGTGGTGTATGGTCTGAGCACTAGACAGACTGACCTCCCACCTCTTTAACCTCTGCAGCAATGCTCGCAGCACTCATGCATCTATTTTGAAAGAAAATCTCTGGATGTGACTGAGCACGTTCACTCAACTTCTTTGGTTGACCATGGTGTGGCCTGTTTTGAGTGGAACTTCTCTTGTTAAAACACTATATGATCTTGGCAAACGTGCAGCAGTTCAGTTTCAGGGTGTTTGCAATCTTCTTGCAGCCTAGGTCTTTATGTAGAGCATTAATTCTTTTTTTCAGATCGTCAGAGTTCTTTGCCTTAGGGTTCATCCCCACGGCATTTGTCCGGTTTGTGTGCCGTGCACACGGCAGAGGGGGGATGGCTTTTCTCTGTGATTAGCGGAGAAAAGCCCTCCCCCTTCACATTGAGATGTTCATAAACCATCCGAAAACCAGACAGTAGAATGAACATCAACAATGTCTTTCGGGCCGCCCGTGCAGTGGGGACTGCTGCATGGGTTTTCCATAGAGGCCCCATGTAAAAGTTTGTGGCCGGTTTTACATACGTTTTTCAAAACGGTAAACCGTCTTAAAAACCGGCCGCAAACCAGTGCAGTGGGGACAAGCCCTTAAGGTTGAACTTTCAGTGACCAATATGTAAGAGTGTAAGGGTGATAACACCAAATTTAACACACCTGCTTCTTATGAGACCTTTTAACACTAACAAGTCACATGACACCGTTTAGGGAAAATGGCATCTTGGACTCTCTGTTGTTGCCAGCGGTTTAGGCTTTGATGGTTGTGTGTTGAGTTATTTTGAGGGCACACCAAATTTACACTGTTATACAAGCTGTACACTGACTACTTTACATTGTATCAAAGTGCCATATCTTCAGTGTTGAAAATATTTACTACAATATTTACAAAAATATGAGGGGTGCAGTCACTTTTGTGAGATACTATATTTGCCTTTCCTTTTAAGGCCAGCAATTTCATATGGCATCATGTTGAAGTCCTCTGATGGTGGACTATAGGAGGCTTCCAGGAGAGGATTAATCAATTTCAGTGACCAATGACTTACGAACTGGACTGAGGGTGGATTTTTTGCGGGCTGAAGTGCACTTTTTATTGCTATCAGTTTGGAATGCTTGATTAAATTTATTCCAATTTTTAGGGGACGTTAAATGACCAAAAAAAAACTTTATTTTTGGCGTTTGGAATTTTTTTTCTTCTGTGGTGTTCAGCATACAGGATAAATACTATTATATTTTAATAGATTGGAGTTTTTCGAACGCGGCGATTTCAAATATGGGTAACCTTTTTGTTATTTTATTTTTGTTATTGGTAAAATGGCAAAAGGGGGTGATTTGAACTTTAAAAATTTTTTTCTACACTTTAAAACATTTTTTTTACTTTAACTTTGACTCCAGCTAGAGTGCTTCACCACTAGAGGGCTTGATCATTTATACAGCCTAATGCATTGTATAGACATGGTGGTTTCCTCACTTGCTGCCTGGGTCGGAAGTGGAGAATCAAGAGCATGGTGGCAATGGAAGCCTTCACAAGGCTTCCAACTACCATGTTAAGTGATCTGGGCCCCACAATCTCACCACGGTGCCCAGATCGCAGTGAGGAACGTTGCACTGCACCGTTTCTCATTGATTTAGACTCAGTAGCGATCTTTACCTTAGTGTATAAGGCGTTAAACAGCTCGAGATGGTGGCGGTGACTTCCCACGCTGTAACTGCCAGGAGTTAGCTGCAATTAGTAGCTAACACCCGGAAGCCATGTAGCCCCTAAACGTCCAATGTTGGTAAGGGGTTAAATTAACTGGCCTTTAATTTGTACACCAAACAATATACGACAGGTCATCTTTAGAAGCATTGCTATTTTTATCAACTATACGATTATTTACCAAGTGTAGCCATAATCAATTTATGTCCAATAGCACTCAAAGGTATAGTTACATAGTTATTACGGTTGAAAAAAGACATATGTCCATCAAGTTCAACCAAGGGTGGTGAATATGTGGATGAAGGGAGGGGTAGAGGGAATCTTTAAACTGATGCAGACAAGAACCAATCTGTCCTTAAGGAATATTTTATTTTCCAAAATTACCATAACACTGGATCTAGGCATTTTATATGGCTACATATTATGACTAGTGATGAGGGAACTGTAAAATGTTCGAAGTTCGACTCGAACTTCGAACAGTAGTGGTGTTCGGTTCGAGGCTCGATTCGACCTTGAACTCAAAACCCATTAAAGTCAATAGGAGAAGATGTTTGAGTTAATTACTACAGGTGAGGAGAAGCTGTAATTACCATCCATAACAGTAAAGTGGATACATGGAACAACTTAGTGAAGAAAATTTGGCTCTAAGAATGACAGAAAAAAATTTTAGCAAATTTAAACATTTAAATTTAAACTGAAAGATGGGGCACTCAACCTAGCATGCATTTTGACACCCTCTTTGCCTCTGTAAGGGAAAGGCTTGGCCCCTCACCAAAGTGGAAAGGCGCCGAACCCTATTAAAGGCATGTCAACCAAACTCACCCTGAACCAAGTTTAAAGTTACGGTTTAATTAGAGGCAAATGGTTTTTGGTAATTTTAAAATTCTGACCCTTTTTTTAAAGCCACAGTTCTTTTCCCTTCTGGACAGCTCCTGGGGCAAACCAAAATTCACTTCTTTGGTTAAAAGAAAAAGCTTTATAAAATCCTTGGATTATTGAATTTTTTTTTTTTTCCCCAGGATTGGAGGAAGTGTTCCTTGTCTTGAGAAAGGTTTAAACCCGGGATGGGGGTTTTCCACTAACCATTTATGTGTTATTAACTCGGGCCACTTATGATGGTCACCTCTGAACGGGTTGGCCCCCTTTTTTTGGCCTAGGATCCTTGCTCAATTCCTCGTGCTGTTCCAAAAGGGTGTTGCACATCTCCCTTTACCAGGGCAAAAGCCAAAAATATCTCCCCAACCATACAAAACAAAAGGAAAGTGATAAAGGGCAGAATAACCAGGGTTTCATGTTAGTGGACAAAATTTCGGGAAAATACCTCATGTGTAGAAGCCAGAAGAAATCAGGAAATTTTCTGATAAAACAACGTTTTTCAATTTCCCCCACTGCCAAAAATTTCTTTTGACTTGGAAATTTTTACACCATTCTTATTCTTGTATAGGAGTGGACGGTGTGGTTTTAAAAATTTTACCCCAATCTGCAAAAAGTTTTGCCGGTATTTTTAGCTCAGGAATGCTATTGTTACCTGTTTAAGGGGGTGGCTTATTTGAATGTAAACAATTTACCTTTCTTGTGATCAGTCCCCATCCTCCTTTGCCTATAAAAAATCAACAACATTTCCGCCCAACCTGGACTACCCCTCAATTTGGAGTTTTTTTCTTTAAACCATTTCCTGTAAACCCCAGGGGATGGTTGAAGGGGCGTTAAAACCAAGAATAAAAGCAGTTTTTTTGAAATACTCCGCACCAGCCATTTGGCACCCCACCGGGCCCCCTTTCAAAAGGCCTAAAACATTTCTTCCACTTTTACTAAAAAATTGTTCGGTTTTGAAAATGGAATGGAAGTATATTGGCTTTAAGCCATGTTCTTGCTAAGCCTGGGTTAAAACCGCCATGTAAAAGTTTGCTTGATTTTAAAAATTATTTTAACCGAAGCTTGTTTTGGGAAGGTTTACTAATATTTAATCCGAGGAGTTAAAGTGTATATATTTGTATTTTGATGGTAAAAGCAGT
This sequence comes from Phyllomedusa bahiana, assembly GCA_025379985.1. NCBI lineage: Eukaryota > Metazoa > Chordata > Amphibia > Anura > Hylidae > Phyllomedusa > Phyllomedusa bahiana. The sequence goes on from JAODAL010004867.1 coordinate 90,594, forward strand.
TGAGAGTTTACTATAGATGACCTGCAATGACCTTTATGTTAAGCCATTATTCCTTTGACTAGTGTTGGTAAAATAGGTCTCAGGTTGGTTCAACTGGTTGAATTGAACTTGTGAAAAAACTCTGGTTTGAGACGTCTCAGACCCAAATCTTTTCTCTAAGGGCATGTCCCCACGGCACCGGTTTGTGGCTGGTTTTTCAGACAGTTTGCGGAGGACCGTCAGGCCTGTCATCGCTTTCTCAGTTCCCTGTATTGTCTGAAAAACCCGCCGCACACTTTTACACAGACCGCTATGGAAGCAGCAGTCACCACTGCCCGGGTTTTCTGCCCAGCAGTTTTCCAAACCACTGGTGGTCGAAAAACATTCTGCTTGTTCATTCTTCCGTTCGGCTTTCGGACAGAATATGAACAAGTGAATGTGAAGGGGGAAGGCTTTTTTCCACTAATGGCGGAGAAAAGCCTTCCTTCTGCGGCCGTGTGCATGGCACAAAAAACGGACAAATACCGGTCAGATAAACCGACCGGCATTTTTCCTGTGCCGTGTGAACGGGCCCTAATACTCACCCTATCTGCAACCCTAAGCCTCTTCCTAGCCATAACCCTAGCCATAATTTGTTTTTAATGGCTCAATTTACAATTCTGCAGCTCTCCTGGGCCAGAGGTGCTCCCGATACACCATAACTTCCACTTGAGCTTATCATAATATTACCCATTATACCTGTAGCAAAAAGGCTTGTAATTCAGTGGGATAAAATCCAATACTTTTATTAAATTAGTGACAATATGAAGCGGAGATAAAAGACATGCACTACCTGATATACAACATGTCTTTTATCTCTTTATCATATCGTCACTAATCTAATAAAACTATTGGATTTTATCCCACTGGATTACAAACCTTTTAGCTAAAGATATAATGGATTTTGTTTACAGACTGTAGCCGACAGTACTCTGTGCAGGAATCTGTACTGGAGAAAGCTCTATATTTGAATAGGACTGCAACGAAGGATGAGTCTGGTATCTCTATTTATTTAATACCATAACATTACACCCATGTTAGAGTAACTAGAAGTGATGTTGAACCAGAAATAACACCACAATAGGTGTGTCACTGGACGGGGAATGCTGCAAAATGGTAAGGTAACCTGTAAAAACCCATAAAAATATGTGATATTTTTGCTAATTTTCACCAAAATTTTCATTTAGACTGACTCATATCTAATCACTTAGATTCAGGTTGCATTTGACATCTACTCAAATCCAAAGCACAACACTACTTCGAATACCTTGTCCAGTAGACACAGCAGCTCTTAAAGAGTTGACCTAATTCATTTCATATGGAACGCCAGAAATGATGTGTATGAATGAATTGTCCCACTGGTGAGATGTTTCGTCCAAAAAGTCCAAAATGACAGACTTTCATTTATGTTAGTTTTTGTATTAACAACTATACAAGCATCTACTTAATAATTTTTAATTTAAGTGTTATACTGAACAGTTGTCTTCAAGGGGAAATTAACACAGTGATGCAGCCTTGTGCTGTGTGTTCATAGGATTCAAATTGATCTCAACATCCATTATCCTTTTTAGATGTTGTGCGTGTTATCACAGGAAGGTAATCAATGGGATTGACAAAAGGCTGCATGTAGCATTAGCCATAAAATGAGAATACAAACATAACCCTCCACCCCTCTTATAACTAGGATGGACTAAAATGCCAAGCTGGCCCGCAATGCTTTTATGTCTGTCTTTTGTTAATAAGTTATGTTAATAAGAAAATATAAAGTGTGGGAAGAATGCTCGCATTCACAGCATAAGTGTCATGTAATTCATGTGTTGTCATGGAAAGTGCAACTTTTATTGAATCAATAAGAAAAGCTGAGTGGCGCCTGCCTGTCAGCTGAAGTACCTGGCAAAGCATGTGTACTGTGACTCCTCTAATTGTATGAACAAATTGTATAGTCCGCTTTCCAGATGGGAGCCCTCCTTCAGCGATTAATTGTCTGTTCCTCAGGTGCATCTGCATCAAAGCTTTGGCAAAAAGTGTTGATGATCAGAACATTCGCTGGTGAGATTATCTAGTATTGTCATCTTTTCTTGTCAGCTGTATTCACTGTGTCATTTCCAAGGACACCCAGAATAATTGAATGTGCAAAACTAAAATACTTACTGATTTGTCACATATAGATAGTCTGATCAATGTGTGATGTATTCTTCTGTATTTATAAAGCTCCAAGTAATTCTGCAGAGGAGTATAGAAAATGTATTTACATCCAACTGTGTCCCTTGGGGCTCCTAGTCTAATCTCCTATCTCAAGCGGACATGCATTCTCTAGGGTCTGTTTTAAAACTACTTTTTTGCAAGCCATAGTGGCCCCTGCAAGAATTTTCAAGGGAATATATTTACCTTGAACAATCAATTATGGCCGGATTGTTTTCCTCATTTTCCAGATATTAAAAGTGAAAAACGGGTTGGAAAAAAAAAATCCCGGGAAATTTGGTTTCCTTTACCCCAAAATTTTGCCTTTTCCCCCGATTTGTTTTCATTTTAAAATGAAAAATAAACAACAATTGCTTTTTGGCCCCCCTTTTTTTGAACTTTTTTTTTAACCTTAGGGGTTAAAATTTATATTTCCAAATTTAAAAATTTGCGCACTTTTTTCAGAGGAAAAAAGCCGCAAACCGTTGCTTGAATTGCCTTAGGAACTAAAGAAACCCCACTTGAAACTACTGTCAAAATGTTTAAAGAGTAACTATGGTGTTTACAATTTTGGGGAAAATAGTGAATTGAAATTTTTTCATTTTCCCTTTTTTTGGGGTAGGGTCAATGGATGTTATTTATGATACGGTTCATGTATGATGTGATGCAAAGATTGCCCGTTCATTCATTGAAGATCCCCATTGGCCCTACCCCTTTAAAGGGGGGCCAACCAAATAAAATGGAGACCTACTACTCGTTCAAATTTTTCGCTTTTAAATCGGGCATAAATTTTTATACCCTATCAATATAAATTCATATAAATCATATTGTTTTTAATTTAACTTCCATTTTTTCAGGCATGATTAGGGGAATTTAGCTCGTCCCCAATTGCATAAAAATTTCCTTTGGGGAAATTTTAAATTTTTTTCCAAACCCCTTTTAAAATTTTTTTCAAGGTCTCCGGAAAAAAACAAAAATGTTTACCCAAATTTTTGTTTGGGTACTAATTGGGTGAAACTATCTGGGGTTGAGGAAGGCCTTATATTTTTTTACTTATTTACTTTTTTTTGGGGCCTTTTTTAAAAAAAGCAAAATTCCAAAAGTGAAACCTTTTCCAGTTTAAGTACCCCTTTAAAAAATTTTATAATCAACTGGGTTTTAAAAAGTGCTATTTGAAAATTTCCAAGTTTTTTTTTGTTGCCAATAGCAACCAACCAGAGCTCAGCTTTCATTTTATATGGTGTTCTGGGAAAGTGAAAGTTGAGCTCTGAATTTTTGCTTCCGATCCAGTGATGTTCTCAGGCTGCTATCATTTTTGGTCCAACGTCACATTAGGGGACGTCAGACCAGTAGTGACGCAGAATAGACAGTGCCTCAAAGCTGTAAAGTAGTCCTTTCAAACCAGTAAAACGTGCTATACCCAACCTTGGGCTAGGGTTTTGGTTGTAAGGATGATTAGTTGTAGGTTCACAGTTCACCTCAGGAACCCACATTTTTTCACAAGTTCACTCAAACCACTGTGAAACTGAATGACGTCAGGTTTGAGTAAGCCCAAGTAAGAACTGTTGATAAAGGGGATACAATCCTGCAAAAGGGAATTGATAGTTCATGAAGGCATTCCTTCACAATCCAGCAGCATCATGTACTGGGAATAGATTCAAGGAGGCTTTCTCAGAAAGGACATAACTAGAAAGTTGCTGTTTAGAATTAGAAATGGCAACTAGAATAAAATAAAACCTTGACTTTTATAATGTAGTTTTGATTTAGAAACGACATGTTATGTCTGTAAGAATATAGGTCTCCTGCGTTTTGCCGCATGACGCTGTAAATATACTTGTGTCCATTAAATATGTGAGAGCCAGCATGAGTAATTGGATAATGAGCAGGAACACTACATTAATATGTCTCCCGCTGAGCTCTGTATTGATTACTTGTCACTGTACATTTGCAATATTTGTTCATAATTTATTTTTCTTTTAATGCTGCTGTAGGACAAATGCCAATCAAACCTTGTCAATTATAGACTTGGGCTGTATGGTAAATTGCACAGTTAGAGGATGTTAATCATTAAACAATACTCATTTTAACCCTTTTACCCTAAAGGACATCTAATTAACATCTTGATATAGAAAGAGCAAAATACAACCAAAACCAGGGAATATTTCGTCAATTTCATTGATGTCTGTGGTCAGGAACCTGGATCGGGTTTTTCTGATCACTATTGACAATATAGATATGGAAGCTTTCTCACTAACAGTAAAAGAAAATCACATTGATACTTCCCATATGATAGAAAATAGAAGACTCAGGGATCTCCCTTGTACAGCTCCCTCTAGTGATGGACCATATTTATACTTGGTCTACCAACAGACCTGAGTGACCTTAAAAAGCAATATGTTGGTGACAAGTTTTAACCTTAAAGTAAAAACCAATGCCTAAGACCCATATTAATTATTTTTCACTAAAATATATTTTTAGAGGTTCACTTTTAAACTGAAATTAGGATATAAAATCAACCATACACATTGGGGCAGGTTTATAAAAATACTTTTGGTACCACTTTTTATAACATGCTTAGATGTGTCGGAAAATGTGGTTGGGGCTTTATTTTCGCATAGTGCTAAGTAAATTTCAAACACATTTTCTTCCTAGAAAAAAAACGGTGTCCTCATGACCTAGAAAATGCTGTGTGATCAGTGCGCTTTTATTAAAAAAAAAATCAGGACACAATTATTTTTTATAACCTTTCAATTACCCAAAATGCTGAAGGTTAAAAAAGTATTTTCCAGTCACCTACTCACCCATTTATCCCTCAGAAACAGGAAGTTTAGAATAGAAAAATATTGTGAGGGGTTTCATTTTGTAGATACAAATTCTGCAAATGATAAATACTCTTCCTGTGCTGAAAATAACCTAGTACTCTATCAAATCTGTAAAGAACAGCAATTGAAGATCTGTACATTTATAAATTAGGTAGACAGACATACAGATAGCTAGATAGATAGACAGCTAGATAGACAGATAGCTAGATAGATAGACAGATAGCTAGATAGACAGATAGCTAGATAGATAGACAGATAGCTAGATAGACAGATAGCTAGATATATATATATATATATATATATATATATATATATATATATATATATATATATATATATATATATATAGATATATATAGATAGATAGATAGATAGATACAGTTGAAACCAGAAGTTTACATACACTATGGAAAAGGACACATATGCATGTTTTTCTCACTATTTGACATGAAGTCAGAATAAACCTTACCTGTCTTAGGCCAATTAGGATTATCAAAATTATTATATTTGCCAAATGGCAGAATAATGAGAGATAGAGATTTTTTAAGGTATTTTCATTACTTTCTGCAAAGTCAAAAGTTTACATCCATTTCATGAGTATTTGGTAGCATTGCCCTTAAACTGTATGACTTGGGTCAAATGTTTTGGATAGCCTTCCACAAGCTTCTCACAATAGTTGGTAGGAAGTTGGTCTTTGTTCCTGTGTGCATTTGCAAACATTAATCTAGCTTTTATATGTTTGTGTTGGAGTAATGGCTTCTTCCTGGCAGAATGGCCTTTTAACCCATGTTAATACAGTCCTCATTTCACTGTGGTTAATGACACAACCTTACCAGCTTCCACCAGCCTCTTCACAAGGTCTTTTGCTTTTGTTCTTGGGTTGATATGCACATGTCAGACCAAAGCACATTCACCTCTGAAACACAGAACCCATCATCTTCCTGAGCGGTATTATGGCTGGACATTCCCATCTTGTTTGTACTTGCATATAATTGTTTGTACAGATGAACGAGGTATCTTCAAGTAACTGTAAATTGCACCCATTGATTTTCCAGACTGATGCAAGTCCACAATTCTCTTCCTGATATCTCGGCTGATTTCTTTAGACTTTTCCTTGATGTTACACACTGAAGCACTTTGTTTCTGGTGCGCACTAAAAATACATCCACAGATGTGTCTCTCATTAACTCAGATGTTGCCAAAGACATGACATCATCATATGGGCTGTCCTAAATTGTTTAAAGGCATAGTAATCCTAATGGTCAGATAGTGAGAAAATCATATGTCTTTTTACATAGTGTATGTAAACTTCTGGTTTCAACTGTCGATAGATAGACAGACATATAGATAGATAGATTTATAGATAGATAGATAGATAGATAGATAGTTTAAAGTGGTTTTGCCATCATAGACATCTTGATGGCATATTAATGGCATATGTCATCAATGTCAGATAGGTGCCACCTTTTAATCAAAAGGGGCGAGTATAGTCCCTCTCCATTCATTTCAATTGGAGTCTTGAGCAAAGCCCTTCCATTCAGCTGTATTTGAAACTCCCATTAAAATTAATGGAGAGGAGCTATGTTTGCGCATTCACTTCTCCATTCAGAGTGAAGAGTTTCTGGGGATCATTCTGGAGATAGGTATAAGTCCCTTTAATACTGCCCAAAGTGGTATGCTCAAAATGCATTTTAAACTCTCAGTGAAACTGTAATAGGGTCATTAATCCTTTACCAATGCTGGACATAACTGAACATCATGTGATCAGTAGGGAGCATCGAGCAAGCTCACTCGCTGAGCCCCCTCCAGACAAGATAGGTAATCTGTAAATTACATTCAGGACCTCCTCTGATCCCAATCATTTAGCCACTTAGATGCTGTAGTCAATGTGACCACATTTTCTAAATGATTATAATATGCCCTGCTGTTCTATTGTTTTCTAATGATTGCCACCCCCCATGACACAATTGAGGGGTGTCACATTTTTGTCACAGCAGCCAAGAGCCTAAAAGGGCACCCACCCCCCCCCATGGCTGCATTTTAATATTTGGGGCAGGGGAAAATAAAAGAGACATTTTAAAGAATAAAAATTCCCTGAAAAAACTTTTTTGGGTTTTTAAAATTTGGTGTGGAAGTGATAGTGACCTCTTATTAAAATTTAATTATATTAGTTTTTTGCAATCTTTTAAAAATATAAAAATTTTTTAAACCCCAAAAACGGGGAAACACTAAAAAAAAAAAAAAATTTAAAACTTGGAAATGGTACCAGCCCAATGGAAACTTTAAAAAAATAAAATTTTTGTCCTACAAAAAATAAATTGGCATGCCTCTCTGTAGATAGAAAAATAAAATGTTGTGGTTTTTGAAGGCGGGAGTAAAAACTGAATATGATCTACAGAAAAACCCCTCAACCTGGAAGATGTTGAAATGGTTGTTCTTTGTTTAGGAAACAGCTCCCCTTTTGTCCATTGGCTGTGTCTGGTATTGCAGCTCATCCCAAGGATGGGGGAGCGGGGTTAAAAAAAAAAAAGGGGCCCATATACAAGAAAGAGTTGTTTTTCTGGAAAAAATTTGCAAAAGTTTTTTTTGAAAATTTCTTTGAAATTTTTATTAAAACCAAAAAATTAATATCAATGAAGTTTTTTTTAGCCCTTTATTTCCTATAAAAAAAACACATCCCAAAAAAAGGGGACACTACTTACTCAAAAAAAAAATGAAAATTTTTTGGGGCCAAAATTTTCACACTCAATGGTTTGGCTAGACCCGAAAACCCCGTAGCAGGTATCTCGGGCCTGTATGCTATCTGGAAAAATTAACAGGGGCATTTTTAAAATTTTTTTAGGGGACCGCTCACACAAACCCCCCTGCTAGGGGGAAAAGTTAGAAAAAAAAAAAAAATGCACATTAACTTAATACCTGTTTCACAAAACCCCCCCTGCAGAAAGGGCCCCCGTAAAAATCATGGGAGATTGCACAAATGCAAAAATACCCAAAAAAACCCAAACCCCCCAAATTTCCCCAATTCAAAGGGGGTAGTTGCTGGTAAATTTCAAAATTTCATTTACAAGTACCAAAATACAAGTGCCCCTAAATACGATACTTTTGGTATACCAAATGGCTTTCAACCCATTATTTACACCCCCAAATATTTTAAAATTTGGCCCCCCGCCCCGCCCCTTTCTTTGGGGGGGCCAAAAACAAAACACAAAGGGAAACCCTTTCCCCTCCCCCAAATTCCCTTTCGCAGATAAAAAAAAAGACATAAAAGGGGAAAAAAATTTAAAAAAATGAGGTTTTTTAAATTTTTACAGGGCCCCATAAACCAAACTTCCCCAACGATGGCAAAGGTCCTCAAAACTTTGCGATCCCTACACTAACAAATTTTCCCGAAAAAAAAACACTAAAAAATGGAAACATTAAATTACTCCCAAAAAAAACAACGATTTTTTTTGGGCCAAATTCACAAACTTTGGGGGCTGGACTAGATTTAACCCCCGAAACCAGGCATCATTGGCCTATATGCTATCTGGGAAAAATTATTATTAAAAATTTTTTATTAAATTATTTTCCTATGTCCTATTCTTTCAGTGGGGTTTAAAATAGGTAAAGATTAGCGATATTGGTTTTTTTTTTTTCCCAAAGTTCTTTGTTTTTCCCTAGGTCCCTTTTTAATGAAGGTGTTTGGGAGGCACTCACTTTTCCCCTACCTTTGTAAAATAAAACCCTCCTTTTTTGGGCTGAGAATAACTCTCATGTTTGAGGAATTTGTTGGTGAAATTGTTTGGCCAATGAGTTTTGCTTGTCTTTAGCCAGCTTCTCTATTCTTCTAAAGAGCAAGTGATTAAATCATTATCAATTGAAAAGGGGTTTTCTCACTAAAAAAGAAAGAGCTTTAAACATTTTAAGACTGAGATGGGGAAACCCATTTTAAAAAAGTGGGGAAATTTGTTTAGAATTTCAGGAAAACTTCTTCCTGAAAAGAAGTCGAATTTGGGGGACTCTTTGAGTGAAAGAAAGTGGCTTTTTATTGATTAAAAGGCTGCGAGCAAAATTGGGCTTTTCAAGGGGCAAAAAAAACCGGGGGGAAAAAAGGGGACAGCCCATACAATGCAGGGGAGAAGCCAAACAGGGGACCGGGCGGGATTCTGTGGGCTTCACCTTTTTCACTATATAAGTTCCCGGGGGGCCAAAGCGGGGGCTCATACCGCCCCCACTGTAATGAGTAAGGAAGGGGCTCCGGGGGGGGGGGGAAAGGTTTTTTAAACTTTTTCTAAAGAACTCATTTTTTCCCCGTATTCCCCGATTTTTGGGGGGCAAAAAGCTTGTCCAGGGGACGCTTTTCTCATTTTTATTTCTGATTTTTGGGGGATTGGTCTGAAAGGGCCAGTGGGGCCCTCCAGTGCAAACGCAATACATTTTAATTTCTATCTGCTCAAACACATTTGAATTTCCAAAAGGGGTTTTTTAAGCCTTTCCTGTTATTTCATTCATTTTAAAAAAACAGCGTTTTTACCCAAAACCCAAATTTCCACTTTTATTTTTTGTTGGGGTCAATTCTTTTGCGGGAATTTTCAATCCAAAGGGGTTTTAAATTAAGCTTGGTTTTGCTGTTTTGGTGACTAAAAAAAAACGTTCCCCTTTTCCCCCGCCAAAAAAAAAAATTTTTCCTGACAAAAAATTTATAACTAAGGGGGAATTACAAATTTTTCTCTTTTTGTTACCCCTAAAATACACCCAGTGTAACACGCTACAAAGCTGGTAGTTTTTGGGTGCTCGTTTCTTTTGGGAAATTTTTCTTTCCCCCCCGGGGTTTTAAATTTAAGGGATTGGGTTTTGCTGTTGGGGGTGCTAAAAGAAACCTCTTTTTTAAACCCCCAAAAAAAAAACTTTTTTCCCCCGTAGCATAAATTTATAATTAAAAGGGGTTTAAATTTTCAAGTTTTTCTCTTGTTGTGTACGTAAAAAACTCGCCATTGTAACATCTACAAAGCGGGGAGTTTTTTTTGCTCAATTCTTTTTCGCAATTTCATCAAGGGGTTTATTAAGCGTTGTTCTGCTGCTGTTGGGGCACTAAATGGGGTACCCCTCTTTTTACCGGCCCAAAAAAAACATTTTTTTTGTGCATAATTTTATAACGAAGGTTAATTACAAATTTTTTCTTTTTGTTTTTGTAGGGGAAAATACACCCCATTTTTAACACTTTTACAAAGCTGGTAGTTTTTTGGCTGCTCAATTCTTTTTCGCAATTTTTCATCCGGAGTTAATTTTGCGTTGTTCGCTTTTTGGGGGACAAAAAAACCTCTTTTTACAACCGCCAAAAAAGACAAAATTTTCCTGTTTCATTTAAACCCTAACTGAAGGTTAAATTAATCCTTTTGTACTTTTTTTTATTCAGTAAAATACACAAGATTTTTTAAAAAGGGACATAAAAGTAAAATTTTTTCCCGCCCAAATTTGGGGGAGGGGCAATTTATATCCCAAAATTAAACCCCAAACTTCTTTTTGGGGTTTAATTGGAGGCAAATACAGGGTGTTAAATTTACAAACAATTTCTTCATCCAAAAAAAGGATTAATTTTAGAACAACCAATTTTTCAGACAGAGGGGGGCGGGGCTTTTTCACATGCAAGGGGGCAGGGCACAAATATTCCTGAGCAGGCCCAGGTCACAGCACAGCAAGGGCCGTCACAGCGGGGGACACGGGGTGAGGCAAAACTTCACTGTCATCTAGCAGCCGTGTGTTGACCAGCAACCCAAGGTTTTCTTGATTGGTTGACTGTTCATCCACTTCCTCCCAGATGACAACTGACAACCCCAGCCAAGAGTCGGTGGGATCTCATACAACAACCCTTAGTGGCATGGCCTGAGAGCGGTCAGCGGCCCTCACCTGTCCTCAACTCACCTCTGTCCCATCTGTTCCCTCAGCCAGAATCACAATGTGCTGGCTCAGCGCCACTATAAAGCGAGGATGAACATTGAGGAGGGGCCGTCAGGCAGCTTCTTGGCACGCAAAGAAATGGGGCCAATATCCCCTGCTTCTTGCAGTAACGGCAAAAGTAAGATGTGGAAGTGGCATGGAGGTCATGTTGTGAGGTCAGCCTCTGCATACCAAGACCATTGATGAGGACAGCAGTGGACGATGAAACACAAATAGATTGATGATGTAGCCGACCGCACTTGGCAGCCGGTGAAGCAATGGGCTTCGATCACTCGTCAGAGAAGAGGGCGACAGCTATGCGCGTCAGGCAGCGGCGCAGCCCCAAGTGGTTGTGTGGCCTTGAGTCAGCAGGGTAGCAAGCAGTGTGAGAGGTGGGAGCCAGCACCACGGTGTAGAAAACCCTCTTAGCAGTTCCAAGAAAGTAGCGGCACAGGGGCTCAGCGAGGCAGCGGCGGTAGTAGTTCCACTCAGTGCGGAGCGTTTGGCGGTAAAATCAGCTACTCGCGTGTGCAGTTCTTTGCTAAGGACACTGGAGGAAGCCGAATAGGGTATATTAGAATCTGTGGGCAGAACGTGAATGCGTGCCAGGGAGCTAACGTTGGCTACCACGGCCCTGCGCCAACACATGCAGCGTCACCATCCGGGTGGCCTAGAGAAACGTGGCTTCAGATGTGGTGTCCAGTCCTGCCGCCGCAGCATCGCCAGTGGCACGCATGCCATTGCAGCAATTCAAGGCTCCACCACCTCTTCAGAAGGGAGCTGTTTCTCTTGCCCATCATCTCCCATTCCAGATTCTCCTGCTCCTACACTACTCATGGCGCAGCAAGTCGTTCAGCGAGGCTGATGCAAAGCAGAAAAACAGTATGCGTCAACATCCTAAGGTGCAAGCAGCTGACCGTGCTCCTGTCCAATTGTGGTACTGCAGTCCCTCCCTTTCCAAATGGTGGACTCTGCACGCATTCAGAGAACTAATGGGTTGTGCCGAGCCGAGATGGAGAGTTCCAAGCCCCCGTAATTTCTTTCCAAAAAGGCAGTACCACACTTCCTAAATATGTAGAACAGAAAGTGGCCAGTCCTTGAGCTTATCGGTTTGTTCCACGGTTCACGGCAGCACGGACGTCTGGAGCTGTAACTTACGGTCAGGCCAGTACAATGTCCTTACGGCCCATTGGGTTAATGTGCTTCCTGCCAGGCACATCAAAAAACCTTGACAGGGAACGCCGCTTTCCTCCTCCACACATTGTTCAAACTGCGGCTCCGCGCCAATGTCCGCTCTTCGTCCTCCACACCCACCACCATCTTCTCAGCCTCCACAAGTACTGCTCCAATCTACCTACATGTGTAGGCACAGCGTTACGCAGTTCTAACACCTGGCTTCCTCGCGAACAAAAGTCACACAGGGGAGGAACTGCTCCGCGTCCAGCGATCAAGAAATCGATGTGTGGCTTTCACTCCTCCAACTGCAAACGGAACCATGGTGACGACAATGGGAGTAACATGGTGAACCGCGCTGCAACAAGGAGAAAATGGTCCATGCCCCTGCATGGCTGCATGTGTTTCAATCTGGTTGTGAAAGGTCCTGAAGTCTTCCACCGATCTTCAGAAGATTCGAAAATCCAGGAAACTGTGCATGCACTTCATCCTCCATTCCTACAAAGCCAGAACACCGTCCTCGTAGTGCAGGCGGCAGAATGGCCTCCCCCCCAACACAACTCTGATATGCATGTTTTCACCCGTTAAATTCCAGCCTGCACATGTTAACCGACTGTATAACAGAAAAAAGCAATTAACGATTTTTTTTGATGATCCAGGCGGACAGGAGTACTCCCTGTGTAACTTTGATGATCAGCCCAGGTGGCACTCTGCGTAACACCTGCGTTTGTTGGAGGCCATTCGAGGAGCAACGTATTTTGTCATCGCCAGGACTACGGGATTAATAACGTCATTCCACAGCTTCATGTCCCTCGAACAGCTGCTGAAAATTGTCTGGGCAGGGACTGGAAGATGGGCGACCTACATCTCGTGGCCACATGAGACCGTGGGACTAAAATGGAGGAGGAAGGGAGGTGGAGGACATTGTAGCAGAAGCATTGTCTGGTGAAATGAGTGGAATTTTCTACCCAGCGTGACAAGAGAGAGGAGCACTGGAGGAAGTAGATGTAGATAGGAAGACGAGGCAGATGACCCCAAGCACCGTGCAGTATACAGTGGAGATGGAGGCAGGAGCCCCTCGGATCACTTGTGTGGTTGACCGTAGCATGCTGAATTGCCTGCCTAGTGACAGCCGAATAGTCAGCAATCCGACAGAGGGATGACTCTGGCCTCTCACCCATTGGACCCTCGCACCATACCGGTCCAGAAGAGAAAATGAGGGGTTTCTTCAGCGCTCACGTACTTCCTGCCGCGGCTGCTGGGAAAGGTTGGGAGGTTAGGCAGTACACAGCTCCATCAGGCAGCAACCTAAGTCTGGAGTCCAACTGATGAGCAGCTTCGTTCACTAGCCGCCCTAAAGTTAGAGGAGGACAGACAACAGCAGCAGCAGGTCCTGGACAGACCCTGAACCAACAGGTCGTGGCCTACTTGTTCAGCACTCTGCCCACCCCAGTTAGAAATCCGCTGGCTACTGGGCAGCCAAACAGGATGTGTGGCCGCCACTGCACGAGTTTTTGCCGAGGAGAAGCTGTCCTTGGCCCGGCCAGTATGTGAGGCATCAGCGCGTGTGCTCAGTGCGGCGGGGCCATCTTCACCCCCAGGCGAACCCACTAGTCCACGGTAAAAATGTGGAACAACTGACCTTATGTCAAGAAAAGCAGCGTGATCGGCCAGGATTTCCTCACCCCAATGCCTTAGCGTCATACTACATCAGCCATGACGCCTCACCCAAACTGTGAGAAATGAGTCTGGGTTCAAATACCTGCCTCAGCCACCTATTCTGATGCCGCCACCCGTCTGATGCCACACATCTGCTGCAATTACTCCATCTGCCCCAACCATCTTACAGGACTGTATGCCACCACCCACCTCCACACTCCGGTCCATTGTTCCACTCTATGACCTCATGCTGCTGCTGCTGTGCTGGTGTCCATGACATCCACACTGTGTCATTGTGCCACTCTGATGGCCTACTTCTTTTTTGCACTCCCAGAATGTCATTTTGCCACTGTCCCTGACCTCATGCTGCTAGCTGTTGTTGCTGCTACTGTGACCTCCACACTCTGTCATTGTGCCACTCTGTGGCCTACTCCTGTTTTTGCCAACCTCCAAAATGTCTTGTGCACTCACTTGATCCCTCATGCTGCTGCTGCCGTGACCTCCACACGGTCATAGTGCCACTCTGTGGCCTACTCCAGTTTTTTTTGCCACCTCCAGAATGTCATTTGTGCCATCTGTCTGACCTCATAGGCTGCTGCTGCCGTGACCTCCACACTGTGTCATTGACCCACCAGTGGCCCTACTCCAGTATTTTGCCCACCCTCCAGAATGTCATTGTGCCACTGTCTGACCTCATGCTGCTGCTGCGTGACCTCCACAGCATCTGTGTCCTTGTGCCACTTTTTTCCCCCCTTGGGTGGCCTATCTTTTTTTTGCACCTCCAGAATGTCATTGTGCCACTGTCTGACCTCATGCCTTGCTGCTGCCGTGGACCTTCACACTGTGTCATTGTGCCACACTGTTGGCCTACTACTGTTTTGGCCACCTCAGAAAATGTCATTGTGCCACTTTTTTTGACCTCAAGCTGCTGCTGCCGTGACCTCCACCACTGTGTCCATTGTGCCACTTCTGTGGCCTACTACTGTTTTGCACACCTCCAGAAAGTCATTGGTGCCACCTGTCTGACCTCATGCTGCTGTTTGTTGCTGCTGCCCGTGACCTCCACACTCTTGTCATTGTGCCACATCTGTGGCCTACTCCTGTTTTTGTCACACCTCCAGAAATTCATTGTGCCACTCTCTGACCTCATCTACTGCTGTGACCTCCCACTGTGTCAATGTGCCACTCCGTGGCTACTCCTGTTTTTTGCCACCCCACATCGAGAATGTCCATTGTGCCACACTCAGACCTCATGCTGCTGTGGGCTGCTGCCATGACCTAACACACTCTGTCATTGTGCCACAGTCTGACCTCATGCCTGCTGCTCGCCGTGAACTCAACAAACTGTGTCCTTGTGCCCACTCTGTGCCACTCCTGTTTTTTTTTGCCACCTCCAAGAATGTCATTGTGCCACTGTCTGAACTCATCTGCTGCTCGCCAGTGACCTCCACCCTGTGTCATTGTGCCACTGCTGTGGCCTACTCCAGTTTTTGCACCTCCAAATGACATTGTCACTGTCCCTGACCTCATGCTGCTGCTCGCCGTGACCTCCACACTGTGTCCATTGTGCCATTCTGTGGCCTACTACTGTTTTTGCACCTCCAGATGTCATTGTGCCACTGTCCTGACCTCAAGCGGCTCGTATTTGCTTGCTGGCCGAGACCTTCCACACTCTGTCATTGTGCCACTCTGTGGCCTACTCCTGTTTTTGCCACCTCCAGAATGACATTGTGCAACTCTCTGCCTCTGCCTGCTGCTGCTGTTACCTCCCCACTGGTCATTGTGCCACTCTGTGGCCTTCTCCTGTTTTTGCACCTCCAGAATGTCATTGTGCCACTCTCTGAACCTCATGCTGCTGCTGTGCTGCCCTGCCATGAACCTACACACTGTGTCATTGTGGCCTCTGTCTGACCACATGCTTGCTGCTGCCGTGACCTCAACACTGTGTCATGTGCCACTCTGTGGCCTACTACTGTATTCCACCTCCAGAATGTACATTGTGCCACTGTCAGACCTCAATTCATGCTGCAGTTGTGCTGCTGCTGTGACTCTCCACACTCGGTCATTGTGCCACTCATGTGGCCTCACCCTGTTTTTGCCACCTCCAGAATGTCATGTCCACTCTCTGACCTCATGCTGCGGCCGTGACCCTCCACACTGTGTCATTGTGCCACTCTTGGCCTATCCATTTTTTGCCACCTCCAGAATGTCATTGTGCCACTGTCTGACCTCATGCTGCTGCTGCCGTGACCTAACTCCACACGTATCATTGTGCCACTCTGTGCCTACTACTGTTATTGGCCACCTTCCGAATGTCATTGCTGCCACTGTCTGACCTCGATGCTGCTGCCGATGACCTCCACACTGTGTTCATTGTTCCACTCTGTGGCCTACTTCTTTTTATGCCACCTCCAGAATGTCATTATGCCACTCTCTGACCTCATGCTGCTGGTGGCTGCTGCCGTTCACCCTCCACACTCTGTCATTGTGCCACTCTGTGGCCTACTACTGTTTTGCCCACCTCCAGAATGTCATTATTTTGCCACTGTCGACCTCATGCTGCTCTGTTGTTGCTGCTCCGCTGCGACCTCCACACCTGTCATTGTGCCACTCTGTGGCCCTACTCCTGTTTTTGCCACCCTCCAGAATGTCATTGTGCCACTCTCTGACTCATGCTGCTACTCGCGTGACCTCCACACTGTGTCATTGTGCACTCTGTGGCCTACTCCAGTTTTTGACACCTCCAGAATGGTCATTGTGCCACTTCCTGACTCATGCTGCTGCTGCTAGCCAGTGACCTCCACACGTGTCATTGTAGCCACTCTTGTGGCCTACTCCATTTTTTGCCACCTCCAGAATGTCATTGTCCACTGTCTGACCTCAACAGCTGCTGCTGTGACCTCCACGACTGTGTCATTGTCCACTCTGAGTGCCCTACTACTGTTTTATGCCACCTTCAGAATGTCCATGTGCCACTGCTGACCTCAAGCATGCTGCTGCCGTAACCTCCACACTGTGGTCATTGGTGCACTCTGTGGCCTACTTTCTGTTTTTGCCACCTCCAGAATGTCATTTGCCACTCTATGACCTCATCTGCTGTGGCTCTGCTGCCGTCACCTCCAAAACTCTGTCATGGTGCCACTCTGGTGCCTACTACTGTTTTGCCACCTCCAGAATGTCATTGTGCCACTGTCCTGAACCTCATCGCTGTGTTGTTGCTGCTGCTAGCGACCATCCACACTCTGTCATGTGCCACTCTGTTCCTACTCCAGTTTTTGCCACCTCCAGAATCTCATTGTGCACTCTCTGACCTCATGCTGCTGCTGCCATGACCTCCCCACTGTTTATTTGTGCCACTCTGTGGCCTACTCCAGTTTTTGCCACCTCCAGAATGTCATTGTGCCACTGTCTGACCTCACATCCTGCTGCTGCGTACCTCCACACTGTGTCATTGTGCCACTCGTGGCCTACTCCAGTTTTTTGGGCCCCCCCAGAAAAGTCATTGGCCACTGCCCACCTCAAGCTTCTGCCGCCGGTGACCTCCACAAAAAATGTGTCATTGTTGGGCCCCTCTGTGGCCTACTTTCTTTTTTGCCACCCCTTTAAATGTCATTGTCCACTGCCCGACCTCAAAGCTTGCTGCTGCCGGAACCCCCACACTGTTTCCTTTTGGGCCCCTCTTTGGGCCCACTTCTGTTTTTTGCCACCCTTTCCCAAAAATTTTTTTTGCCACCCCTTTGGAAAACCCCCCTGTGGGTTGGCCCGCTGCCTCACCACCCCACCTCTGTCATTTGGCCAATCTGTGGCCTACAAAGTTTTTCCACCTCCAGAATGTCCCTTGTTTCCACTGTTGATCTAAAGGCTGTTGGGGTTTCCGCCGTCACCCACCTCCACACTCTGTCCCCTAATGTTGCCACCCGACTCTCAAACTTTTTTTTTTTTTCCCCGCTTTCCCCTGCCATGACTTTTTTCAGGGTACATTCCCCCCCTTGAGTTTTTTTGGGCAGTTTTTTCCCTCTTAAAATTTCCCAGGAATTTTATAGTGAAAGCCATTCTAAGAGCACGGCAATCATTTTCGTGTCATACTAAAAAACAACATTGAAAGAAGACCAAACCAAGCCCCCTGCCTATTTTAAAAAAATGGCACAACGTTCTACAGCACCCTGCAGGCTCTGTCGCCCCGGGAAAAAGCTGTTTTTTAAAGCATTTCGTTCCCCAAGCCCAAATTTTGGAACCCGAAACAAATAGGGCGGAAAATTCGGCGAAATCCCCCCGTTTTTAAATTTTTTAAAAAATTTGGGCCCCTTTTTCTAGTTTTGACCGGAAAAAAAAGTTTTTTTCCCAAAAAAGTTGCTTTTTTTTTTTGGGGGTTTGTTAGGAGTTTGAAATTTTTTCACTCGAGTTCACAAAGGTTTCTTAAGGTTTTTGTACCTGCCCCCTCCCCCCTTTTCTTTTTTGCTCTTTTTATCTGATAGCAGGGATGATGACAGATTGGGCTGCCAGAAGCTTGAGAGCAAAGTGTGGTATTTCAAACATTAATCTCCTTTGTTTACTTTGAGCTCCCGTTGATCAAATCGCACTTAAAGATTTAAAATCTCCTGCTCTCATGTCCCTTTCTTTTAGAAGAACTGTGAATGCTGATCTAAAATGCTAATCACTTAGAAGCAGCCACAGCCTGACAAGGAAGAGACAGGATGCATAAATCTGAATCTGGTTTTTGCTTTAAAACAACATGGAGAGAAAACCCCTTTAAAAACAAATACAATAGGTCTGTATTGTAGTGTCCCAGACCAATCCTTATCATAAAAGAGTGGGGCAGTTTGTGGAGGATCCCACTAGAAGTGATTCTCTGTTGGAACTGGTAAATTCTAACAAAGCAGAACTTGTTGGAGCGGTCACTGTTTTCTGAAAATCTTCGTAACAGCGGCCACAATATAATTTTAGTGTAAACTGGAAAAAAAAAACAGGAAAAGGCCAATTTCCTCTTATTAAGGGCCGCACTACAGTACATAGACTGGGATCAACTATTATCAAATAGTGATGTAGAAACCAATTGGGAGGACTTTAAATAAACTCTGGGGAAATTGATAGTAAAATGTATTCCTATGGGTAACGAGTATAGGCGATTAAAACTAAATCCAATATGGCTTCTACCTTCTGTTAAAAGGGCATTTAAAAATATAAGTCAGAGGGGTCAGCATTAGCCATTGAAAACTACAAAGAGCTTAATAAAATTTGTAAAAAAACTGATCAAAGCAACTAAAATACAAAACGAAAGGCAGGTGGGCAAGGACAGCAACACAAACCCCAAGAAACTCTTTAAACATATAAATGCCAAAAAGCCAAAGTCAGAGCATGTAGGACCCCTAAATAACAGTAATGAGTAGCCAGTCACTGGGGATAAGGAGAAGGCAGAGCTACTAAATAGGTTCTTCAGCTCTGTATATACTAACGATGAAAAAGTAGCTGATGGGGTCGGCCCAGTGTGGATGTTGGTGGTGTCAGTGCTAATAGGTGCAGTGCTAGAGCTGATGGGGGTGAGTCCAGTGTGGATGTAGGCGGTGCCAGTACTGTTAATACATCATCTGCTATAATTAATTGGCTGAGAGTATAAATGGTCCAAGCCAAGTTAAATAAAAATGTGAACAAGGCTCCAGGCCCAGATTGCTTACAACCCACCCAAGAGTTCTAAAAGAGCTCAGCTCGGTTATCGGTATGCCCCTGTGTATGATATTTAGAGATTCCCTGGGTATTAAGTAGTATTAGTAGAAATAAAGGTGTGTAATTGGATTAAAAACTGGCTATTGGATTGTACTAAGAGAGTGTTGGTAAATGACTCCTACTCTGAGTGGTCCCCGGTTGTGAGTGGTGTGCCCCAGGGCTCAGTATTAAGTCCTCTTTTATTCAACGTATTCATTAATGATATAGTGGAGGGTATTAATAGCACTGTTTCTATTTTTGCAGATGACACCAAGCTATGTAGAATAGTGCAATCTATGGAAGATGTTCATAAATTGCAATCAGACCTGGAGTGTTTGGGCATCCACTTGGCAAATGAGGTTCAATGTAGATAAATGTAAGGTTCTACATCTGGGTATGAATAATCAGCAGGCATCATATGTCCTTGGGGAGAAAAACTGGGAGAATCAATTCTTGAGAAAGATCTGAGCGTTCTTGTAGATCATAAACTACACAACAGCATACAGTGTCAACCAGCTGCCTCTAAGGCAAGCAAGATATTGTTGTGTATTAAAAGAGGCATGGACTCACGGGACAAGGATGTAATTCTACCGCTATATAAATCATTAGTGCAGCCTCACTTGGAATATGGTTTTAACAAAGTATGGGGAAAAACTATTTCATGTAAAGAAAGAAAGACAAGAGGACATTCCCTTCATCTGGAGAAAAAAGGATTCAATCTACAGAGGAGAAAAGCCTTCTTCATTGTGAGAACTATAAATCTGTGGAATAGCCGTCTGAGGAGCTGGTCACAGCAGTTGCGAGTTTCAAGAAAGGCTTAGATAAGTAACTGAAACTAAAAAATATTAATACATTTGTAGCCATATAAAATTCTAGATCCAGTCTGATGGCAATTCTGGGATCACAAATGAAAACTTCCTTAGAGCAGTTTGGTTCTTGCCTTATGGGTTTCAAAGCTTTCAACAGTAGAGGAAACTAGGCTTAAACTCCTTATCCCCTTCCCTTCACCCACATATTCCCCACCCTTGGTTGAACTTGATGGACATATGTCTTTTTACAACCGTACTAACTATGTAACCATAGTTAAAGCGATAGTAAACTAACACAATACAAACAATAGTGAAATGAAATTAAGGTACAGTATATACTGTGGAACATGATCCAACACTTTAGAAACAACTGCTATACCCAAGCATTTTTCATCTGTAGAAACATGGAAGAGTCAGTTTTAATTTGTGTTTCCTATTTTATTATCACTATAGCTTCTGATAAAAAAATGGTCAGTGACCTCTGGTAAGTAGCTTACCTATATATGAAAGGAGATCAATGTGAAGGGTTAATCATTTATAAATGGGTGGGATTAAATGATTAATTAGAGCTTAGTTAAAGTCTTTTAGGTTCATTGCTCAAAAAGACATAGGATTTTCTCCAGCTTGACAGCCAGAATAATTTCACTATTTGGTTCCTGTAATTCTGAATTCTTCTATTGTGAAGGATACATAAACATAAAACACAATTTAGAAAAAAATAAATTGAAGAAACTGATTAAACCTAGTACTTATGTTACTTAGTTTTCTGAAACTGAAATATATGGATGGGTGGCAATTCTTACATGATTAAACAATGCCATTTTAATGGTTAGATTGCATGAAGAAGATTTGCTGGCAAAAATCTAGAAATAATCTTCAGGGAGATCTTGTAGGAAAATGTACAGTATATGCTATGGATTTTTACTGTGTTTTAAATCTTGCAGCAAATCCCAGAACACGTTATTATGCTGCACCAGTTCTCTGGAACATGCTACCCCGTGCGATCAGGCAAACTTATAACCCTCATAGTTTTCAGTGCACTCTGAGTATACATCTTTTTAGGCAGGTAGACAGGCCTACCAAGATCCCTAATTGCTAACAACTTGTAACGGATATGGTAGTGGATTCTCTGAACCACCACAAGCGATGGCGTAAGCCACGCCAGGGAGCGGAGTCTAAGTAGGTCCGGTTTTCACCAGAGCCCGCCGCAAAGGGGTTGGACTTGCTGCGGCGGATTATTTACCAGGTCGCTACCCCTGACGTGACTGCTTGTGGTGGCCCAGCCGAGGTTTTTGCGTGGTACAGAATCGTGAAGCAGGCTCGTAGTCGGGGACAGGCAGAAGGTCAGTGCAGGCGGCAGTGGTTCGTAGTTGGGGACAGGCAGAAGGTCGGGACAGGCGGCAATGGTTCGTGGTCAAGAGACGGAGGCAGAAGGTACGGTACACGGTAGAACAAACAAGACACTCTGGAACGCTTCCTCTCTAGGCACAGGGCACTATCGATTTGGAAAGGGTTGCTAGGGAAGAGGCAGGGCTTAAATAGGGTCAGTGCCCGGTGAGACCAATCACCGGTGCACTGTCCCTTTACATTTTCCTGTAGTGCCGTGCGCGCGTGCTAGGGGGAGCGCGCGCACCCGGCCGGCGGCAGGAGCGCGAGCCGGGACGGAAACAGGAGCGTGGCGAGGTAAGTGGGACATAGAGCTGCTGGGGTGTCCGCAGCCTGCGTCCCGGGTTGCGGCGCCGGCCGCAGCAGAGAACGCAGTGGCAGTTCGGGTGTGCCTGCGACCCGACACAGGGGTCGCAGGGACACCGTAACAGTACCCCCTCCCCTTTGGCCTTCCCCTCTTTCTGGCCCGCATAAACCTAGACAAGAGACCCCGATCCAGGATGTTCTCCTCTGGCTCCCACGACCTTTCCTCCGGCCAAAACCCCTTCCAGTCAACCAAAAAAAATCGTCTCCCCCTAACCGTCTTCGTGGCCAAAATTTCTTTGACGGCAAAAACATTGGTGAAGTCAGCTACGGGAGACGGGGGGACCACAGACCAAGATAACCGGTTATGGATCACCGGTTTCAGTAGGGAGCAATGGAAGGAGTTTGGGATGCGCATAGTTGGAGGAAGCCGGAGCTTGTAGGCCACCAGATTGATGCTCCTGAGGATTTCAAAGGGACCCAAAAACCGGGGGGCCCCTGTTTGTAGCTGGAGTTTTTTAAAGCGGACTTTCCCTTTGGCAGCAGCCATACCTTCCCCTGGGACAAAGGAAGGCGGGGGTCTTCTTTTCTTGTCCGCTTGGGCCTTTATGCAAGCCGAGGCCTGGAACAGAGATTGCTGCGTCTCCTTCCAAATGGCAGATAGGTCGCGGACCAGACTATCCATCGCAGGGACATCGGAGGAGGCAGAGGGCAGCGGAAGGAGTGGGCGGGGATGCTGACCGAAGACGATGAAGAAGGGGGATGCCCCAGCGGAATCAGAGTCCAAGGAATTATATGAAAACTCCGCCCATGGCAAAAGACCAGACCAATCATCTTGTCTTGCGGATACGAAGTGGTGGAGATAGGTACCCAAGACTTGGTTCACTCTCTCCACTTGCCCATTAGATTGTGGGTGGTACGCGGAAGAGAAATCCAGTTCCACTTGTAGGAGAGAACAGAGGCCTCGCCAAAACCTTGAGACAAATTGAACTCCCCGATCTGAGACAATATGGAGGGGAAGTCCATGCAGACAAAAGATATGTTTAAAAAATAGGTTGGCGAGTCGAGAAGCAGAAGGTAGACCAGGCAGGGGAATGAAGTGTGCCATTTTTGAAAAACGGTCAGTGACCACCCAGATAACCCTATTACCGTCAGAGGGAGGCAGATTGGTGATGAAGTCCATGGCAATGTGGCCCCAGGGACTGTTAGGATCCGGCAGAGGCTGGAGTAAACCCGCAGGTTTGAGGCGCGGTAATTTATTGCGGGCACAGGTGGTACAGGCTTCCACAAACTCTTTCACATCTTTAGCGAGATCGGGCCACCAGTAGAACCGGGAGATCAACGCACAAGACTTCCGCACCCCTGGGTGTCCAGCAATACGGGAGCAGTGGCCCCATTTCAGAATCCTTAGCCGGAGTGTGGGCTTACATACGTCTTACCCGGAGGAGCACTTTGGAGGGCTATGGGAGCTGCAGAAAATCAGACGTTCCGGATGTACATGTGCCAGGAACACCCCTCCTCTTCTCCACTTACTTCAGAGGCACGGGAAAGGGCATCGGCCTTGACGTTCTTCTCTGCCGGTCTAAAATGGATAACATAATTGAACCGGGCGAAGAACAGAGACCACCTTGCCTGACATGGGTTTTAGACGTTGCGCTGACTGGAGGTAAAGAAGATTTTTGTGGTCTGTGTAGATATTCACAGGATATCGAGCACCCTCCAGGAGGTGGCGCCACTCCTCCAGAGCGAGCTTAATGGCCAGAAGCTCCCGATCCCTGATGGTATAGTTTCTCTCTGCCGGTGAGAATGTGCTGGAAAAGAACCCAAAGGTCTGAGTCTTGCCTTGGGGCCCTTTTGGGTGAGGACCGCCCCAGCCCCCATGGAAGAGGCGTCTACTTCTAAGAAGAAGGGTTTCTCGGTATCAGGTCGCAACAACACAGATGCAGAGGCAAATGCTGTTTTCAGCTTGGAAAAGGCTTCTTCGGTGGCTGGTGGCCACAGTTTTCGGGTTGGCATGCTTTTTGGTAAGAGCCACAATCGGTGCCACCAACGTCGAGAAATGTGGGATGAACTGCCTGTAGTAATTTGCAAAGCCCAAGAAGCGCTGTATGGCCCGGAGGCCGACGGGTCGTGGCCAGTGTAGAACAGCGGAGAGTTTAGTGGGGTCCATCTGCAGGCCTTTGTCCGAGATGATATATCCGAGAAAAGAGAGTGTGATCTGGTGAAACAAGCACTTTTCTAGTTTGGCATAGAGATGGTTCTCATGCAGGCGTTTCAGGAAACCCGGGGACACATGCGAAATGGGGGTCTCCAGATCAGGCGAAAACACCAGAATGTCATCCAAGTAGACAACCACGCAGACATACAGAAGATCTCTGAAAATGTCATTGAAGAATTCTTGGAAGACTGCTGGCGTGTTGCACAAGCCAAAGGGCATCACTAAATACTCGAAGTGCCCGTCACGAGTATTGAAGGCCGTCTTCCATTTGTTGCCCTCTCGGATCCGGACAAGATTATAGGCCCCCCGCAAGTCCAACTTGGAGAAGACTTTAGCTCCGTGGAGACGATCGAAGAGTTCAGTAATCAGAGGTAAAGGATACCGATTTTTGATCGTGATCTTGTTGAGACCGCGGTAGTCGATGCAGAGACGTAAGGAACCATCCTTCTTCTCCACAAAGAAGAATCCGGCACCCGCCGGAGAAGTAGATTTGCGGATGAAGCCTTTCTGTAAATTTTCTTTAATGTAGGCCGCATAGCCTGAGTCTCGGGTACCGAGAGTGGATAGACCCTACCCCGGGGTGGACTAGTCCCGGGCAGCAGGTCTATAGGACAATCGTAGGGCAATGGGGAGGTTTGAGTGTACGCCTTCTCTCGGAGAAGACATCCCTAAAGTCCTGATACGGTGGTGGCAAACCTGGTAAGGGCTAAGAGGAGATGGGAGGGGCGGGGTGCACCCGGGCCGAGGGCCGACAGGGAGCGAGACTGCAAACTCGACCCCAACGCAAAACTTCCCGTCTTCCAGTCGAGCATTGGGTGTGATGCTGCAGCCACGGAAGTCCCAGGGATAGCCGAGGGAAAAGCGGGGTAGCACGAAGAATGCGATTTTCTCCTTGTGTAAGGCTCCGACTTGTAGGACCAAACCCGGGTTTCCGTCTGGTACAGGATGGAGTCACTCAAGAGTTCGCCACTAACGGACGAAATGACCAAGGGTTGGTCTAAGGACCCCCGAGAGACGATACTTGGCCCCCAAAGCAGCATCCATTAAAATTCCGGCAGATCCGGAATCCAAGAAGGCAGCTACTTGAAACGAGACCCCGGAAGTGGTTTTGACCAGAACTGGCAGCATAAGCCGAGCAGAGGGGTTGCTCACACCTAGGGACGCCTCTCCCATGAAGCCTAGGTGCGAGCATTTCCCGGACGTTTCGGATGGAGTGGACAACCCCTGAGGAGATGTTCAGAGCTGCTGCAGTAGAGGCATAGGTTACCCTCACGTCGTCGAGTCAACTCTTGCGGAGTCAGGTGGGCTCTGTCAACTTGCATGGCCTCTTCCATGATTGGCTGAGAAGGAGATAGTGGAGGCCGAAGAAACACCGGTGCAAGACGGGGTAGACGACGGGTTCGGATAGGTTCACACTCTTGGCGGAGCTCCTCACGTCTCTCCGAGAAACGGTTGTCAATCCCGTTCGCCAGGTGGATGAGCTCGCTTAAAGAAGACGGAGGGTCCCTAGTGAAGAGGGCATCCTTAATCTGGCTGGAGAGGCCCTTCTTAAAGGTGGCGCATAATGCTGCATCATTTTCCCGGTCAGCTCCGAAGCAAGTGTACGGAATTGCACGGCATAGTCACCAACCGAGGAGTTCCCTTGCTGGAGATTCAGCAATGCAGTCTCGGCAGACGAAACGTGGGCAGGCTCTTCGAAGACGCTGCAGTACTCCTGCAGGAACATCACTAGATCAGCAGTGACCGGATTGCCTCGGTCCCAGAGGGGTGTCGCCCAGGCCAGGGCTTTCCCGGAGAGAAGACTGACAACGAAGGCCACCTTGGACCTTTCGGACAGGAATTGTCCTGCCATAAGTTCCAGGTGGAGGGAACACTGGGTGATGAGCCCCTGCATGGCTTTGGGTCTCCATCAAATTTCGTTGGCATAGACAACCCGGAGTTTATAACCGGCGGACATCCCCCGGGGCGGCTGCCACAGAAGGCGCCACGGCAGCCGATTGTGCTGCATTTCTAGCAAGGAGCTGCTGCATCATAGAGGACAAACTGGTTAAAAACTGCTGCGCCTGTTGAGTGATCTGTTTTGACTATTGGGCCACGATGGTGGTGATGTCAGAGACGCTCGGCAGGGGGCCCCTTTGGGGGGATTTCCATGGCCGAATCGAACTGTAACGGAAATGTTGTGGATCCCCTGAACCACCACAAGTGATGGCGTAAGCCACGCCAGGGAGCGGAGTCTAAGTAGGTCCGGTTTTCACCAGAGCCCACCGCAAAGCAGGATGGACTTGCTGCGGCGGATTACTACCAGGTCACTACCCCTGACGTGACTTGCTTGCGGTGGCAGCCGAGGTGTTGCGCGGTACAGAATCGTGAAGCAGGCTCATAGTCGGGGACAGGCAAAAGGTCAGTGCAGGCGGCAGTGGTTCGTAGTCGGGACAGGCAGAAGGTCGGGACACGCGGCAATGGTTCGTGGTCAAGGGATGGAGGCAGAAGGTACGGTACACAGTAGAACAAACAAGGCACTCTGGAACGCTTCCTCTCTAGGCACAGGGCACTATCGATTCAGCAAGGTGCTAGGGAAGAGGCAGGGCTTAAATAGGGTCAGCGCTCGGTGAGTCCAATCACCGGTGCACTGTCCCTTTAAATTTTCCGGCAGGAGCGCGCGCCGGGACGGAAACAGGAGCGTAGCGAGGTAAGTGGGACATAGAGCTGCTGGGGTGTCCGCAGCCCGCGTCCCGGGTTGTGGCGCCGGCCGCAGCATAGCACGCAGCGGCAGTGCGGGTGTGCCTGCGACCTGACACGGGGTCGGAGGGACACCCGTAACACAACTCACTATTAGACACACACAATTCAGTCACTCCCTACACTTGGGCACTCACAGGCACATATCTGTAAATAGATGTAATGTCTGAGTGGCAGGTTCATCCACATTTTATGTAAACCACCTCCTATTTATGAAACATGGCTGGACCAATATGTAAACCAAGCACTTCTCACCCTTTGTCTCACCCATACACCCTTATAGATTGTAAGCTCTTGCGAGCAGGGCCCTCACACCTTGTCTCTGATCTGTAAGTAGCTTTTTACTGTGTAATGTTTGATTTTGGCTGTACTTATACCCTCTAAATTGGAAAGTGCTGCAGAATTTGTTGACCTCATTTCAATAAAGATTTTTTGCATATATTAAAATCACAATGGAACTCAATGGAAAAGAAACCGTAACAAATCCATGCTCATTCTGCGTCAGAAACTGATGAGATACAGATATAAAAATTCACATTGCCAGTCAACTTCAACACAGTAAAAAATCTACAGACTGTGCTTGAGATTTGTAAAATCTCATTCATATGGTTGTCACTGTATTCCACTGTGGATTTTACATACCCGTAAAAATACAAAGTCCAGGTACCGCTACAATATCCGTGACCAAAGGTTTGTAAAAAATGTATCAATACTTTATTGTAGTGTTGAGCGATTTTTATCGACAAAGTTGAAATCGGCAAGGTTTTTATGGTGATCGAAATTTTCAGATCATGCGATAATTAAGGTTAAAATCTGTGCATCATCTATTAAGATAGCGCCATTTTCGGCGCTTCCTGTAATTTTGGCGGCCAACAAATCAGATTACGAATAGGCAGGGTGAGATGTGTGTGCGGTCATGACTGGGATGTGTAGGGTTGCGTTGGTGGAAAAATCAACAACCCTTTTTTTTCATGAACAGCTTTCCTGTTAGCCTTAGTGTTTTCCCAGCGTCTCATAGGAATTTTGGGACGTGCGCTCTGCCTGTGGCCAAACAGTCGGGTGAAATTAGTCTATTTCTGCACAGAGAAACCTCTACTATTAGCTGGACCCTTTCCCAATTTATTTTGATTAGGATTTAAAAGATTTTAGTAGTTACTAGAGAATTTTTTAAAGAAAACATCTCCCGTAAATCACGGGGGAGCGGGGGGGGGGGGGGGGGGGCGGGCAAACACAGACAAGCTCTATCTATAAGAAACGGATAAAGTTCACCAAGATTTAGTGTAGCTTGCACTGCAATAGTTTTTTATTTTTAAAACAGTTTGCTATTGAAATATTTCCCTGGTATTGGGCACCCTAAAACTTATTTGGATAACATCATTTTCTAGTAACGCAGGTCTCTTTGCTGGTGCAAAATCCACTTTTATTATCAGTTACATTTCAATAGGGTGTTATTTTCAATTTTACCAATTCCACCGGTTGTTAACCCACCTTGCATTTAAAAATTACAATCCAGCAATTTGTAGTCGCCGGGTTTGTTTTTTTGCCAAAAATACGTGTTCATACGAAAAACATAACAGATACGTGTTTTTTTTTTTGCGCACCCAGCTTTGTTAATTTGGCGCACCCAAAGAAAATCTTAAAAAGAAAATTCTACAGTACCACAGGTAAATTTGAAAAGGTCAAAAATACCGTGTATTAACGAAAATAACGATACGTGTTTTTTGACTTTTGGCACCGCTTTGTTCATTGACGCAGCACCCAGAAAAATTTAAAAACAGCAATTTATAGTCACCCCGGGTAAATTTTGAAGGTGAAAAAAAATAATTATTATACGAAAAACATAAAGTTTCGTGTTTTTTTATTTTCCCCAGTCCAGATTTTTTGATGACCCTTGCATTTAAAATTTAATCCATCAATTTTGTTTTGTTAGGGGATTTGAGAATAGCTTGATTTCCGTCTTTTTTTAAGAGATTTTCCCAAAAAAACTATTCCATACCTTCTAAAAATTTTTATTTTTCTGAACATGGAGCGAAATGAGGTGGAAAAGCAGAAAGAGGGGGTTAGCACATGGGGGTAGGGTACGGAGGAAGGTTGCCCCTTTCCCAGGCTGGCGACAACACCCCAGCCAGGGACGTCGTTGAGGCCCGTCAGGCCCTGTCATCGTGGGTCAGGGCCCTGTGAATCTAGTAAAAAACATCGTCGCCAACGTCCTTAGGGGTTTAAAGCAACCTGATTAGCGTTTACCTCCCCCCCCTCCCAGTCACGGCCCAAATGTGTCATCGCTTTATCAGATCCGCCCAACTGAAAGAGCCCAAATGTCAATCGTGTCCCCACCACTGTGGATAATCCATTGTCTGAAGACCTTTTGATAAAAAAATGCGGTTGGGGTCGAAGGCATTTTAAAAAGATCCAGAGGATTTTAGTCTGCCTGGCCCAGTTACTGATCCCATCGAGGAGGTGAAGGGAAACGGTCAATCGGAAAAATCCCGGCCGGGTCGGAAACCCCTTTGTTTTGCCCTTGTTGTGCCCGCAGCTTTGGGAGCAGAAAGTCAGGGACCAAGTCACCTGTGTTGATGAATGATGACGAAAATTGCGGACCCATCGGGTTTTTTCCGCAGAATTTGCTTGCGGGTTTCATCAGGGACGAGGAGGAAGATGAGGGGGTAGTGTAAATTCGGGTCCCGCCAAAAAAAAGGGAGAGGGCGGTCGCAGAAGTCCGTGATATGATTCGCAAGCCACGGTCAGGCAAACCCGCTCCTGCTTATCGCCGTCAAAAAGGTCCAGGCCCTTCAAGCGGGGCCCTTTCTTTAAACAAGCCTCTGATTCACCCGCGATGTTTTTGCCCCCTTTGCGTAAACGCTAAGTGGGGGCAAAAAAAACCTTAAGTGGTTAACCCCAAATATGTCTGTCACATGCAGCGAATGATGAGTTGAAATGGGGGGGGGAAACTTGGCCAAAAAAGGCCAGCCGACCCCGGGCCTCCAACCACTGTACACCCCTGTCTCGCCTCCTCCCTCCGCCCACCAAGCGTTCCTCGTGCCCGTCTCTCAGAGTCTGATCAGGGTCACTCGTTAGCCTCCACCGTCCCCCGAATTTTACCCCGCACCCCAGAGACCCTTCCTCCCCTTCCCTTCCCCATTTGAGACCTGCACGCCGTAAGCAGCCAGTTAGCAGCGCCTTCTGTCTTCCAGGTTTGGGAGCAGAAAAAAAACATTTTAAACCAAACCTAAAAGCCAAAAGCCTAAAATGTCGGA
The DNA here is from genome assembly GCA_025379985.1 of Phyllomedusa bahiana. Taxonomy (NCBI): domain Eukaryota; kingdom Metazoa; phylum Chordata; class Amphibia; order Anura; family Hylidae; genus Phyllomedusa; species Phyllomedusa bahiana. The sequence continues at coordinate 120,772 of JAODAL010004867.1, forward strand.
AATTGCCAGGCTTTTGGCCTTGGAAAATTTCCCTTTCGTCTGGGGACCAGAGGGGGTTCCGCCACATCCTTGGCCTCGCCCCCCCCCAATACCAGATGCCGAGCGGGATTTTTTTGCCGAAAAAAGCCGTCCCTCCCCTGGCCGCCAGTGTCATCAAAAAATTTTTAAAGCGCGTTGTCGCAATCGTGTCCGGAAAAAAGTCCTCTCACACCGAACATGGATAGTAACCCGGCCAAGGCCGCTTATATCTCGTGACAGCCCCTGGGTGAGTGGGTGGATGTCTCTGGGGGTGACGGTGGTTCAGGCTCGGCGCAGCTCTTAAAACCCAGGGATGGTGCGGGCCTTTCCCCCAAGGTTTTGGGTGGCACAGGGGGCCGAGACACCAAGCCGTGTTAAAAATTTTAATCTGCCTGGGGGACCCACCAACCACGGTCGGAGCTGGGAGGGCTTTCCGCAACGGACCGAGCGTGGTTGGGTGACAAAAAATTTTGTGCCAGGCAAGGTGGTGTGCGATAAGGGAAATCTGCTGGCCCCCCTTAAGATCGGAGGCTGGGCCCCCCTTGCTGGCACATGTCATAAACCTTTGTCCAGAAATTTTAAAGAGTACCGGGGTCTGGATCCCTGCTGAAGAAGGCTCGGGGGTTGAGTTCGCACTTCGCCGTTCGCACCTTGCCGTCCGCCTGGCTGCGTTGCAGCGTCAGTCGGTCCCCGCAACCGTTCTTGTTGCATGGCAACACGGGGAAATTTCCCACCCTCCACATGCTCCCAGCGATTGTGGGAGCGGAAATTGCCATTAGCAGTACGAAGTGCCAGGGGCGAAAAAAGAGGGTGCGCCCTCGGGTGTTAGCCACCCGGGGTGGAGGAAAAGGGGAAAGAGCTTGCACCTCCTTGCCAGTTTTGAAGAAGCCCCAAAATGGTCAGGGCGGACGATGCCCCGTCAGCCCTGACCATTTTGGTGATCTTGTTCTGGAACGATGTTGGGGCATCTGAAACATCAGTCCCGCCAGGACGGAGGGGGCCGGACACAGATGCAGAATGGAGCCTTTCCTTTTCCGTCAAATCCACAAGGCCCGACAGTTTTCAATTTTTCGGTTTAAATTTGGCAGTGGGCAGGGTCCCGGCTAGTGCAAGGCGGCACCTCAGCTCTCGGGTGATCATTGGGCAAAATCGGGCTGTGTTTTAAGCGTGCCGGAGGAAGCGGGGGGAAGAGGAGGGAGGGGTATTTAGACACCGAGTCCCTGCCTTTGGGAAAAAGGTTTTCGTGAATTTGAGGGAGATGAGGAAGATGAGTTTTGCTAGTGCCCCTCAACCAGAGGGGTTGGGGAATCAAGGCTCCATCTCTCACAGAGTGCTTGGATGTCATTTCCTCCCAAAATGAAATCGCATTTTTCCCCTCAAAATGAAAAAGTTCTGGGTGGCCCCCCCCCTGGATCCCCCGGTCAAAACAAAAATCGGCCTTTCCTTCCCCCACCCAAATTGAGAGTAAAATGCAGGAAAAAGGGGACCTTGCTGATTTTATAATGGAGACATCTGTTGGTCTGCTTCACGTTTTCAAATGTCAAGGGGAAAAAACGCCCCCGGACGTGAAGAGTGAGTGCCCAAAAGCGTAGGGCGCAGCGGCGCGCAGGAAGGTGGCAGAAGCCCAAGGGTGTTTTTGGGAATCTTTTTTACACCCACCCAAAGATGCAATGCGGCCCAGTACAACAAACCCAGGACCAGCTTAAGATGATGGTGCTGCTATCTGTTCAAACCGATGTTTTGTATGTGTTCCGACCCAAAAAAAACTTCTGGGTATCCCAAATGGACGAATGGCCCAAGTGGTGCCACGCCTGAGGTGTTTTGGGCCTGCCCAGCAGCCAGGTCATATTGAGCGGACCTTTAGCCCCGCCGGAGGAGTCATTACGACAAAAAGCATCCGGTTTCCCCAGATAATTTTTGGTCTTTTTACTTTCATCAAAATGAAATCGGCATGGATCTCTATGTGTTGTGGCCCCATTGCCCGGGTCCCAATTGTTGCTGGTTACTTCACATTCCTTCCAAACAGAAAAATTTCCCCTTGAAAAAAAATTTTTTTTAAAAAAGATCATTTCTTTCGCAATTTTTTTCTCAATTCCCCAACAGTTCATTTTGTGGTTTTTTTCTGTGAGGGACTAAAAGAACCAAGGTTTTATGACAAAACCCTTTTCCATTTTTTCTCATTTTATCTTTAGAATTTTTTTACATTGTCAAGGTTTTGGGGTCATGTTGCCTCACAATTTTTAACAGTGGCTGAGAAGTCATATTTTTAAATTTTTTTTTGGGGGCTGTTGCTGTGAGATACAGCAAAATCTGGTCCTTTGGAACTTAAAAGTGGCTTCTAAGTGGAAATTTTTCCCCCTTTCACAATTTTTAACGGGTAAGAAGTCTTTTTATAATTTTTTTTGGGCATGCTGCTTTGAAATGGAGCAATATACAGGTTCCTTTTAAAAAAAATGTTGTTTCTAATAACATTTTTTCTTCACAATTGTAAAAATGGCTCTGGGTTTGTTTTGAATTTTTGGGGGCTTTTTCTGGACATGCAGCTATATACGGTCATTTAAAAAAAATGTTGTTTTAAAAACAGTTTAAAAATTCCGGGTCTTTCAATTTTGGGGTTTTTTTAAGAGTTTTGGCTTTTTTTTTTTCCCAAAGCCCGGTTGGATGGGGGGGTGCTGCAGAAAGGAATAGGTAGGACATGTTAATGGCACATTTCAAAATGACTTGTTTTTTCAAGATCTTTTAAAATAGTATCAATCCCTTTGTTGAGGACAACCCATTTAATACAAATTAAAAAAAAGAAACAAAGACATGGTGGGATTCCCCTCCCCATTTTAAAAAATGTTTTTCTAGAATTAAAAATACTAAAAAACTTCATGTACAAAAAAGTGTTAAAAAAATTCCCCTGAATTGGTTTAAAGGGGGTCAGGAAAAATTACCAGAGTAGGTTTTCAGAGGGGTGGGTATGGGCACGGGGGAGAAAAAATACGGGGACCCTTTCCCCAGCACGTTGAGTAAAATGAGAAAAAGAAACCCCAAAATAAAGGGCACCCGGGTGTAAAAAGGGCGTTAACCACAGTATTTCCAAATGAATAATTGGTCCCCCATCATGGGGGGGCAAGCGCTCCCCGGTATTGACTGGTACGAGGAAGGCTGGATTCTCCATTCCCCTTTCCGCACTCCTTGCACGACAGTTTTCTTGCTGCGTCATAGGGCATTTTACCTGGGTGTAAAAGATGACGGACCCAGCCTGGGCTTCCCCGCCCCATGTAACTCCAGCCCGGGGCATGCTGTGGCCCAGGAAGGTATGTCAATTTTCCAGTGAAACTAAAATGGTGGTTGAAAAGTCCTTTTTCCCCGGGTTTTTAAATGTGGGGGTTTGCAGGGTTTGGGGGTCATGTGTGGCCAAAGGGCAGGTTTGTCAATGTCCGGAAAAATAAAATGGGGGTTGAAAGATCCCTTTTTCCGGCACTTTTTAAATTGGGGGTTATGCAGGTTTGGGGTCATGTGTGGCCCAGGAAAGGGATAGTCAAAATCCAGTGAAACTAAAAGGTGGTTTTGAAAGCTTCCTTTTTCCGGCACTTTTTGAATCTGGGGGGTTATGCAGGTTTGGGGGGCTGCTGTGGCCCGGACGGTATAGTCAAAGTCCCGTGAAACTAAAATGTGGTTTAAAGATCCTTTTTTCCGGCATTTTTTTAAAAATGGGGTTATGCAGGTTTGGGGGTCATGTGTGGCCTGGCAGGTATAGTCAATGTCCAGTGAAAAATAAAAAAGGTGGTTGAAAGATCCTTTTTCCGGCACTTTTTAAAATGGGATATTCAATGTCCCCGTTTTTAAGTAAGATGATGGGGTTTAATCTTTGCCCTTTTGGCATTTTTTTTGTGGGTGATGCAGGTTTTAAAGGGCATGCTGTGGTACAAGACGGGTTTAATGGTGTGTGTTTTTTTTTTCTGGGCTTTTTTTAACCTTATGTGTTTCCTAAAAGTAGCACGTTCCTTTACTGTTGTGGATTTAATTCCAGCTTCTCCAGCCCCGTTTGGGTTTGTAAGAAAGAAGGTGTTGTTGTTCCTTTGACTTTAATGGTCAAAGCTCATAATCGACTGTCACATCGAAAAACCTTATCGGGGTTCTACAAAATTTCGCCGATGTCGATACCCCAAGAAAAATCCCCTCAACCCTTCTTTTATTGTATACAAAAAAATTAAAAAAGCTGATATGCCATGTATAGCAAAAAAAAAACATGAGGGGAGCTCTAAAAACTGCGGAACAAAGTTCCTTAATATATTTTTTCAAACCTAAAGGTCAGGTTATTGTGCCGGCCCCGGGGACTTTGTTTTTTCTAATAAACAAACGGTGGCAGTACCTGGCTCTATCCTACCCGGAGATATATTATATAGGTGAGCAAACCCATTTTTTTTTGTTTATGGTTACATACCTGTAAACTTACAAATGTTTTTGGTATAGAGGAGTGCTAACCACCAGCCAGGGTATTAGTACAATTATGGTACCAAACCAAAGGGCCCTCATGAGTACTATGAGCGCTTCCTCATGAGCCAACACAAGGATCCCTTTAAAAAGGCCAATACCAATATTTCAGTATGAAAAAGAAATTTAGCTCTTCTAAATTCTTTATTGTGAAATAGAAAAATTTGATTAAGTGTTCATTCTTACAATTGATCATTCAGCTCTCATCCCCTATAGAAAATATTGTTTGCCAGCAGCACAAACCCGATTTACATAAGATGATGTGCTGCCGATAGAAGATGATTTTGATGTATCCAAATGCCGATTGCTAATGTATTTACACTGTCCAATGACTGGGGACAAATATTTTCAGAAATGTTCAAGCCTGTGATCATTAGGACATGTAAAAGGTCCTTTAGGTCATGTTTAGGCAGGCTCGGACTGGCCCAAAGGGGAGCAGGGGAAACCACCAGTGAGCCCCTAAACACGGCAGACCAAGAGTTGCTTTTCAACTGCTTATGCATTCTCAGAAGAGGCAGAAATGCAGAGAAAGGCATTCAAATAGCAAAAAGCAGAGAAGAAGAGGTAGATGTAGGATGGGCCCCCAAAATGAACTCTACTGATGGGCCACTGAAATCCACTCTACCTGTGGGCCCTAGGCAACCCAATCTGACAATGGGTTTAGGCTGATATGTAATTTCCTACTCCTCCACTTCATGCTTGATAGACTTCATGCTTGATAGGCCTCCCATACTACATATTATACCCATTATATATTTACCACCATTATTTGAAGTTTTTAGAGGTATGGACTCCATCCATCTGCTTTCTTATAGTCCTTATAATCAGTGTGAATGAAGCCTGTTGCCCTAAATGTATGACAGCTTTGGCCTCACAGAGAGGCATTAGAGTTAGGGACACATCTGATGATGTTACCTTGACGTAGCATCATATGGTGGGCATATGTAATTTCAACAAAATGTGCAGTAAAAATCTCTATTATATAAATGTATACAGAATAGGAAAAATGTACTTTAAGGGCCACATGTATGAAAACTGTCTCAGTCTAAGACTTTCTTTGTTGTCCATAGCAACCAATCAGAACGCCCCTTTAATTTTTCCAGAGCACTATATGAAATGAGAGGGGTGCTCTGATTGGTTGCTATGTGCAACAAGTTGAGTTTTAGACCTAGACAGTTTTCATACGTGAGGCCCTAAATGTTTTATAAGTTTAATGTTTATATGTTTTTTGGTGTCTACTGTGAGCTGCTTAATTTTGTTTTTGGAGGGTACCTATTACACATCTGGAAGAACATGGTGTAATATTTGTTTCTGTCAGCTTGATATGTAATATGAAAAAACAAAAAATGTTCATATGCCATACTACAAGACATAAAGCATAGGAGATCGAGAAGGAACTTATAGATTGTCCAGCCCAAATATTGTATAGAATAATAATATAGTTCATATGATACATATATCATAGTTGCATAGTCACTTTGGATATAAAAAGGCATAGTTATCTGAATCAACCCCTCAAATTACTGTTAAAGATGTCCTTTTCCTACTGCCGCACATGTTACTGTCACATCTGATAAACCCCTAAAAAAGCTTTATCTATATCATCTCTAAAATCATTATCATTGATGTAATAATCTCTCTAAAAATATTCACCATTTTCAGATTATAACAATAACAAAATTGTAGGATATTGCATTCAGAGATTGTCCCTCATATTTAAAAATTACTTATGGATTATTAAATAAAGAAAATTTGAAACAGAAATCAATGGCAATAACTCAAATAGAGTCCCCGCGGACGAGCTATTAATTTTCAATGTATCATTTGTAGAGCATTACATTTTCTCTTCGTCATTAATTGGACAATGTTAAATGACACGAGCAGTGGAAAAAAATGATCTTGCAGTTTACCTGTCTAGAAAATGGAGCTATCATTAGCAAGAAGAAGTAGGTGATCATGACTTACCTATTTTTCATAAATTACACTAAATAACTATAATGGTACAATTTAGTAGTCCAAAGTTCATTTTTTATCCACAGGCCTTCCATAGTTAACAGTTTAAAGTAAGGAATCCTGCCGAGAAAATAGTGGCCTAATCAGATGCCATAAATTCTGGCTGATCAGAGGAGCCCCATTTTCTTTCAGTATGAAGATCTAATGAACTAGTGTTCTATAGGGGGATGCACAACTTTTGTCCCTGCATTTGATTATTCAGGATGGCTGCACCGACTTCCAAACTGAAAGAGCACCATACACGATATAGCCTAATCCTGCTGGATTTTGGTAAGCATGCTTAGTTTTCCCAAGATCTTGCCACTGAATCTACATATAACTGCTATAAAGTAATCTTCAATCATTTCATAATTCTGGAAAAACCATAAAACATAAAAACAAGAGTCTGCTACTGTATTGCTTACATCAAAGATGAACATTGCTACTAATGTATTGGATGCATGTCACTTTACAAAACTACTTTTACTGTCAATTATCCTTCACTTATAGACTGTAATCCCTGCATGCAGAGTCCTTCCCCCCTCTACCAGTTTTATGGTTATTTAGGGATATTATTCTATTCCTTTGGTCTTATATATTATATCCAAACCCCTTATGGCTATATGGCACCCTGGGAATAATGGTGCTTTAAAAGAAATAATTATTAGAACTTTTAACATCTTGTCTTCTGTCTTACATATTATTTATACTGGACTAACACTACTCTTATATAATGTGATTTTTTTTTATTTTAATAAAATGTATCTTCTTTATCATTTATAGCAGTGAATGTATTATTTTGTACAATACACAACTCAGCTGCTGCAGAACCTCTTTTCGAGGAGCAGGTGGTAAAATGCTCTCATCTGTTTAATTAAAAAGGTCTGCATCATTTGGATCATGTATAAGATGTTTTGCAGCAGCTGAGACACAAAACTGTAAAAACTTGTTTTAAAACAGAAGGGGCACTTCATTCCACTCAATCAGTGGTTGGCACAGGAGAATGCACCATCCACTTCATAAAACGACCTTTGTCTTCAACTAGAAGAAATTAGCAGCATCTATGTATCCACTTACCTCTGTTTAATCATTATGTTCTGATACCAGAATTTAATGTTTATATAAATATTACAGACATTGGGCAGATATATTAATATTAACTTATACCTAGATGGTGTTAATCAAGTCTATACAGTCTAAAAATATGCCAGATTAATCCAAGTGCTCAGACTGTCTAGTCTTAGTTAACAATTTCTATTAGTTGACTTAGTTTATGCTTCCTATTGTGGCAAAACTTTGGCACATTTTTTGGCACACAGGGTCATACACTAAGCCATGCCCCATTGTTGGCCCCAATGAGGATGTGTTTAAAACCCTTCTCAAATGCATAATGAATGTAGCGTAAAGCATGAATGCCAGTGTTTTGGTGCAAATATGGTGTAAAATTATGCGTGTTTGTATAAATGTATATTTTGTATGTTTTTTATTAAATGTTTATGTTTTATGCGGGTTTTGGACACTTCGTGTTTTTATCGAGCAAAAATGGGCATGACTTCCTTAAAAGGGGTGTGACTCCTCGGAAATGGGGGCACGGTTTAGCGTGAACTGACATGCGTCAAAGGAATGGACTAAAATGTTTCCGCAGTTATTGGCATAAAGTGAGAGCCAGATTAAAATTGGCAAGATGAAATTAGATAGAACTCTGAACCTGTTAGACTTGGTAGACACTATGATAAATGTATATAAATTCCAGAATATCCAGAGGGAATTTGTTGGAGGATAAAAGGTGCTGGAGTCAATTAGTAAAAGAGATCAACAAACCGTACCCTAGGAAATAACTTTCAAAATTTGTGTTGGTTTTTTCTACACAGCATTTATTTCGATTTTATATCTTATCCTTTGTGTAAAATTAGCTCACACAAATTTTGGAAGTTATTTCCTAGGGTACGGTTTGTTGATCTCTTTTACTAATTGATCTAAGCACCCTTTAACCCTCCAACATAATTTGTCCTCTGATATCAGATTTTGCAAAGATATTATACAGTCCACGGAGCTCTTCTGTGTGCGGGAAGATCCAGTGATCGGAGGATCGGCAGCTAGTCAATACGTTCATGTGTGTTTTATTTCTCTGTTCTTTATTATCTTTTTATTTTCTTTACATTACTGTACAACTATAAAGGGAGTAGTATGAAACAAATTTCTTTCCCAATTATACTTGTGATACATGCACGTAGCGTGCTTGTCCTTTTCTTTCCCGCCATCCAGCATTATTTACATTAATCTCTATGATAAAATGTAACGCACTCTATGACCATTGGGTTTAATTCTACACTGTCTAAGTATTAATAAATCTGCCACATTATGTTTGGTTGGATAAATGTTTGTTAGGGTGAATTCACATTGTGTTTGGCCGATGTATAGCAGCACGTATTGTCTGCACCGCTATATGACAGGTGTTTTAGAAGTACGCGCTGGACAGCGCACACTCTTAAAGCACTCTGTGCCGGACCCCATTGACTCTCATTTTCCCCAGCGCGTAAATACCGGGAAGATGTAACGTCACTTATTTCTCCCGCCGCGCAGTACACATTGGGGAATAAGCAGGGTTATTATAGTACTCAATGAGAGCTATGATTTAACCATAATTTCGGGCCATACTTCAGGTATATTGCAGCGCAGTTACGCCCAAAGTATGGCCTGCGAATTTATGCCCGGTGTGAATACTACCTTACAATGTATTTTGTTTCTGTTTGTTATATGTATGTTGTATAATATATATAGAGAATACACGATACATGTAATTGGAGAATATTGATACTCAATCTAGAACCGTCACTAATTTTAAGAAGAAAATATAAAAATATAAGGGATTGCAAAAATCCAATTATATACCTTTCAACTACTGCCTACTTTCAAGTCTTGACTCTATATAGGTATATATAGTTTTTATCTTCCAAATGTTAAATGTCATAGTACATCTCAGCATCTACTTTATTTAAAATGCTCGTATTATATGTTATGTTAAACAAAGACATCAGGACATCAGAATACTTATACAGCACATTATATTATATATATATATATACTATGTTATATAACTTATATTGTATATGTGATAATATATAGTGTGTGTGTGTCTGAGTGTGTTGGACGATGGTGTGCAGCACTATGGATCTTAAAATAAAAAACAGATGTTTATACTAATATATATAGTTAGTACTATGTGATTTTATTATATATTATATATTATATTATATTATATATTATATATATATATTATAGTATTGTATATATTATATATATTGTTATAATGTGCACTTTTGAACTTTCTAGAATAAAAGTCTTTTTAATTTATTTTTCAAATGGGAGTGCTGCAATTTTTCTTGATTTTTGAATTGGACCTGTGACTCTGGATCATTTTTTGTTTGCAACCATTTTTTGGTGTTAGAAGTGCTGCTCTTTTCCTTGATAATAAATAAATCTGCTGTCGTATGGTCTATGATGGATAGCAATCTGATGGCAGACCTTGATGGTCATTACCAGTTCATAATTGCAAAGTAGTTACAAACTTCCTTAAGAGATCAAGTCACCATTTTGTCCCATTATGTAGTTGAGAGCTCTTAAGTGCTTCGATTGTCAGGCTTTGTCAACTCTAGTGTTTGCCTTTAAATGCTGAACTTTTAAATATTTTTTAAATTTTTAATTATATATATATTTTTATTTATTTTTTAAAATTTTAAAAAATTTATATATATAAAATATATCACTTTATACACCTTCTTATTTTTTAATTTTATTATATTAAATATATATTTAATATTTATTTTAATTTTAAAAATCATATTTTTATTTTAAATTTTATTATTATTTTTTTTTCCTTTTCTTCCCCTTTAAAAAACTCCCCTCTCTCCTTCTTCCTCAATTATATATACACAACTTAGCAGTTATGACCTGGTGATAAACAATTTATCAGCATAAGTTTACATACAAATGACAAATGTAGCATGTTTTTTTAAATGAAGTAGGAAAAAGCGAGTTTGTTCCCTTGCAAAACCATATGGTTCCCTTTTTAAAAAAGTCTCATTGTTATTCAATGGGATAAGCCTTAAAATTGTAAATTTTACAAATCAGCTTGCCATCTTCAGAAGGATAATTTTTTAAGAAAAAAATTTTCCCATTTTTAAACTGTTTAACTGTTGCATTAATTAAATAAAATAAGTAGTTTCTGCACATGTGATGAATAGTTATCCAGTTTTACTTTGACCATAACGTTAGAGAGAAGGGAGAAAGAAAGGAATCCTCCATAAAGTACAGCTGCCCCCACCAATCTTCCGCTCAGGGTGGATCAATGCAGAAAAAATTGCCCATTGATTGACTTTCTGGCCCTGTGATCTCCCAGCCCTAAGGGTTTAAAGGATGAGCATATCAATTCGAGACCACTGAACTGCATTTCCATTGCATAAGGACCCCTCCTCCTGGCTTTGTGCAGACAAACTGGAGCCCTCCCACTTTTGTCACTCTTCTTTCATGCTTTATTTAGCAAACACAAAACAAGCTTTGTTTGTTGCTGGGTCGATTCTAAACTTTGCATAAAACAGTTTAAAGTGTTGTTAAGCTCTATGTACCTGGGAGCATCTCTAGGTTTCTAACCAGCTGCAAAATCTGCTTTTTCCTAATAATTGTATTTATTACAAAAAATAAGAATGAAAATTTTTTTTTTTCTACACCCCAAAAAAAAGCTTTTTAGAAACGTTTTTACATAAAAGAAACTACCTCAATTTCTAGAAAAAATAATCCTTAATAGCTGAGTGAGACTGACCGGGGTAAAAGAAAAACAGGATTTAATCTGAGCTCTGTTCATGTGGAGTAATAGCAGCAAAAACATTTATGCTACATTTTTATTTATTTTTTATTTTACATGTTTTTTTTTTATTAGAAAAATATAATCTTTTTCCAAAACACTAAAAACTGTCTACACACTCCAAAAGCTAAACAGATTTTGGCCTTTAACTTTTTTTATAAGTATGTATGTTGCTTATTTAAGTGGTTTCACTACCAGTCCATGTCCATCTGTCTTCATAAATGCAAAAGCACGAAACAGAAAATGTGCAATATGACTGGAAAATCTCTATAGACTGAAACTACACTTTGTCAAGAATCAGACACTAGGAAAAATCCTTCTACTAAAAATTCCCCTTTTTTTTAAATTTTATATATAACACTTTTTTTTTTATTTCCATTATAGTTCAAAGTGATATCATGGGCCCCAAAAAGAAAACTGTTTAGGTCTTAAAAAAGTTTTTGTTGCCCATAGCAAACCCAAACAGAGCTCCTTTCAATTTTCCCAAACACTGATGAAATAAAAGGGGGCGCTCTGTGGTTTAGGGCACCCAAAGGAAAGTCTTAGACAGTTTTTCTAATTTAGGCCCATGTTAATTATGGCACCCAGACAAATTGGCCTTGTTGCATTACATAGCCAACAAGGTGCCCTTTCCTATAACCCGCAAAGCCTCTTTGTAAATTTGGGTGAAAGGATATGAAATTGAATATAAAAGGGGACATTTTGGGAAGTTGGGGCTGACAGGGGGGTTCTAAGGCTTAAAGGCAGTATGAATGTGCCAAAAATGTATGAAGCTGTGCTTCTGCAGGTCATACATACAGGCGCAGTTTAGTGCCAATATGACAAGTCTGGCTCAGGCACCACCTTTAACCATGTCTGGCTGTTCTAACTGTTCTGTGCCAAAGAATCATAAATGTGTCTACTTCTATGAATGTGGTGTGATGCCCCCAGAACACCCCAAATCTTTGACGCATTAAAAAGTGTCTTTGGCACATTATAAAGACACTTATCATGCCAAAGTCTGGAGTGTGACTGTTCATGCATTCTTTTTGGCTCAAAGTACACCAGAAAACTGTGCATGATTCAAATCTAGTGAAATAGCTCTTATTGACCATATAATACTTTATATTACTCAAATGGGTCTATACTGGTGACAGAGTATCTTAAAATCTTTAGATTTGAATCATATTCTTCCTGATACAATTGTATGAAAATATCTGAGGCCTAATATGAAGTGTACGTGTTTCCAAGGTTACTTTTTATTGTGAATTAAGCAATTGTAACTATAGTTATATTCCTTGGTACATGGGAGGAATAGTTATTGAAAAAGTTGAACTAAGGCTTTTGCCTGGGTAGACAGCTGCTTCTGGTACTTATTGAGTAGGTTTGTTAAAGGGGTTTTCTCACCATGCGATTTCACAGAGCCACAGGCAGCTTCAGACTCACACTTCCTGGTTAGGCAATTGGCGGATCTACAACAGTGATCAGCTCTGCTATTCCTAGCTTATCCTTTTACTGTGACATGAGTGCAGAAGGTTTATAATATGTAGTGCACAAGGCTACAGAGCTCTAAGGCTTAGAACTTGTCATTAACTTAGGTAAACAAAGCTTTTGTGCTACAAATAAGACTTAACAGGGAGTGGCTCACCATGGTAGAACTGACTGACAGCAACCTCGATCAATCAGAAAAGAGAAGAAGTAGAGAAAGGTAGTTGGTAACCAAGAAAAGCTTGTGTACACTAGCAATAGGATCTTCTTCATTCCCTAAACAAAGTAGACTCAAAACAGCAATGTATTTAATAATAGTCTTCATTTACCTTTCCTTAAATGTTAAAAACTAATGATTGTGGTGAAAAAAACTATTTTACAAACCTGCAGTCTTGGGCATCTCTGCATATGTAGTAGTACCAGCAAATGTATACAAAAGCAAAATGAAAACCACTATAAAAATGGTCCGGACAGCATTCCACTTAAAGGTTTCTTTCCATTTCAGGTATTTCTTACATATGGATAGGGTATGTTATAAATGTCTAGAAGGTGCAGGTCCCAAAGGTGGTATATTGAAAACAGGCTACTGAAAATCTTTGTGCAGAATGGAGAGGTGGACATGTATGTACGGTACTCCCAATTAATTTCAATGGGAGTTCTGAGTACAGCTAAGGCCTGGCTGTACTCTGACCTCCCTTTAACCTCTTCCTGATGCAGTCTTTTTTTTTGTCATGCTCTTTTTTCTTTCCTCGCCTTCCCGGAGCCATAGCTTTTTAATTTTTCCATCTACATAGAGATAGGAGGGTTTTTATTCTGTGGTACAAAATGTACTTTCTAATGATGTTATTGATATTACCATAGAATTTACTGGGAAAGAAATTCCAAGTGGGGCAAAATGTGAAAAAAAACGTACTTGCGCTACGTTTGCGGACGTTTTGCTGTTAGGAAGTAAAAATGATGTGTTATCTGTATTCTACAGGTTGATACACATCCACCAATACCAAACATGTAGGGTTTCCCTTATGTTTTGGTGCCATAAAGAAATTCCAAACATTTTCTACTGTTGAAATTTGCGCCTCGGCGCCATTTTCTGTTACAATAGCTTTTTTGTACTAACACCTACAGATTTGAGTGAGGGTGCATTTTTTGCGAGCTGAAGTGTACTTTTTATTGCTACCAGTTTGGAATGCATGCAAATTTTGATTAAATTTATTCCAATTTTTAGGGGACATGACCAAAAAAACACAATTTTGGCATTTGGAATTTTTTTTTCTTCTTCTTTGTAAAATTGCAAAAGGGGGGTGATTTGAACTTTTACAATTTTTAATTTTTTTTACACTTGAAAACATTTATTTTTTTACTTTAACTTTGAATTCTCTTAGGGTGCTTCACCACTAGGGGACTCAATCATTTATACAACCTAATGCATTGTATAGACAATGCATTAGGATGTACCAATATGGCGGTTCCCCCACTTCCTGCCTGGGGCTGGAAGTGGAAAAATCGAAAACATGGCAGCGATCGAAGCATTCACAGGGCTTGTCATGTTAAGCGATCTGGTCCCTGCGGGTGCCCCGATCGCAGTGAGGAATGGTGCGCTGCAGCGTTTTTCATTGATTTAGACGCAGAGGCCATCTTTGCCATGGCGTTTAAGGGGTTAAACAGCAAGAGAAGGTGCCGCCGTCCTCCCATGCTGTAACTGCCAGATGTTAGCTGCAATTAGCAGTTAACACCCAGCAGCTAAATACAAAGCCTCATATGTCGAATGTCGGTAAGGAGTTAAAATGAATGGAATATGCCACATGTGGGTGGCCACCACTTCGTTTAGCACAGAGATTTCTGAGAGCCAATTCTAAAGATAGGTGCAGGTCCCAAAAATCCCATTTCGGGCATATCCTATCAATATACTATAAATGTCTGAGATGGAAAAACTACCTTAAGGCAATAACTAAACCTCTGATTCAAATTAATTTTACATATTACACAATGAAAGAAATAATGCAATGATAATGTCAACTTATTTATGGAATTGTTATATTATGTGAACATTTGCTACATTCAGTTCCTAACATTCTTGTCTAATGTTTTGTTGAATTGCCCATTATAACAAGGTGTTTTGTTTTCTTTATTGCAGATATGTTGCTTGAGTGGACCATTGACTTTAATCTGTGGATTTAATGTATCAAGTGCTGTCTATTCTCCTATTGCCACATTACATACTAAAGACAAGTTCTTATCCTTTTCAGGTCTCAGCCAGATAAACTGGCTGAAATAGTATGTTTAGAAGATGAATAAAATAGTATTAGAAAAGAAGCAGACCTTTTAAGAATATCAAACTCTCATGATTCAGTGATTGCTAGTTGCAATGAGTGTTAACAACATAAGCCCCAATTTACATAAGAGACACCCTTAAACCCCAGGGTTTATGGTTCGGCAAAAGGCTTAATTTTTCATGGCATAATTTTTGGGGAGAAAGCATGTGATTTTGGGGACGTTACTGCCCCCCTTTAATAATTGCAGCTAAATGACATGCCGCAATTTTACGGTATATTCATAAAAACTTTCATTTTGAGAACTTGGATTAACCCTTTTCCCCCTGCGCGTACAATACGTTCGTATTGTACACGCGGGTGGGAGAATTGACATGTCAATTGTTAGTGGCGGCAATGTACCCCCCCCCCCCCCTCATGCTTTGGATCAGTGTGTAGTTCCAAAACACACGGCGTATTGCGGCACATACTATGCGCGCCCCAATATGCCGTGTGAACATACCCTAATAACTGTGGCTCAGTAGTTTGTACTGTTGCTGTGCATTCCTGGGGTCCTGGATTAATATTCCATCCCAGACAATACCTGCATGGAGTTTGTATGTTTTCCTCATGTTTGCGTGGGTTTTCTCTGGGTACTCCGCAACCCTCCTCCTTCCCCCACACACACACTCCAGCAAAAATCCATACTGACAGCTTAATCTCAAATTTACATTGTGAGACCCAGCATGTACAGGGACCAATGTGAATAATGACAATCTCTGAACAGTTGAATATAACGGCGCTGTATAATTAAAAAAAATAGGGGATACAGTTGACAAATGTTATTATGTAAAACTCATTGAAAGCAGATAATGTACCAAAGCAAATGGGATCTGGTTAAAATATCTTTGATTTTCTTTATACTTTCTGCTCAGACTCGAGCTGAGTCTAAGGTCCAGTTCTCCCTCATGCAAAAATGTCGACCCACGGGTGTATTTTCCTCAATTTGTTACAATCTGACATCTTGGTGTGATATTTTTTAGATTATCATAATTTTATTGTATGAAAATTTTTTTTTTTTTTTTACTATAATTTAAAAAATATATATATTTTCCTTTTATAATAAAATGCCCAATGATATGAAATGCTGTGCATGCATACAAAACAAACCCGTCTATACTACAAGCTGAGTTTCTCTGTATTGTATTACAAAAATATGATTAGCTGTTAGTGTGTGGTAATTGTGAATGGTGGGATAAATTCTCAAAACTTCTAGCATTTCACTGGACTATCAGGTGACAATTGCAGACTTAACCAATTGCCACTTTACAGTACAGCAGAACTGCAATTAAGAACTCACCTTTCATTGTTAAATATTGATTTAAATAGATCCAATCTCATTGTGTTTGCAACAGATACTGCAGTGTGGAGAAAATACTTAAACTACCTGACAGCAGTATATTATGTGACTCAAGAAGGAAATTCCTGTAAAAAGAGCCAAGGATTGGTAATGTCAAACACCTTAATATTGGTGCTGGATCTGGTTATTTTCAATGTTCAGTTGAGTGGAAGAGTATGCTATATAGTCAAATCTGCAATAAAATACAATGAGGACTTAAACATGATTTTAATGGATTAGGGGACAACTGTTGATGTCTGTACCTTAACAAATAATACGCTGAGCTTGAATTTCGCGGAAATGACTAATGTGGGGCCTTCTGCTAGGTTAAGAACATGATTGCTGTGAAGCCTTCTAGAAGGATATCTTGATTTTAGCCATATACATGGTTCTATATCAAGACTTTAAGAAGCTCAAGGGCTAACACCATTTGCTTGCCATGCCATTGTGACCAAATTTAAGATTAGCTCCCTAAAATGAAAAGCAATTTAAAGCAAGAGAAGCTTGTCATTCCAAATCTGGTTTTTCTGGAATATTGCATCTTAACAACATCACAAACTTATTCAAGTCACCCCAAGAAGACTTGTTGTCCACAAAAGACGTATGCAAGAGAGGACAGAATAATGTGGCGTATCTCAAAGGGCACTCAGTTCAATACTGGAGCTGGAACTGATTTCAAGTTCAGTTGTAAATATGGTCAGGTCTGTCTCGTCAGTGTGAGTGTCTCAACGTTTAAGAGAATTTGGACCAAAAGCCTGCTCTGCAGTGACTAAACCTCTCTTTAGCAGAAAGAATCGAAAGGATAGACTAACCCAATCACAAGATTGACTGAGATTGTAAGTGGTAGAGCAAACCTGCTCCGACTTTGTTTTTCCTTCTATTCATGGATACACCATCCTATCAATATTGAGATCTTCAGGTATCCCCCACTGATGATTCTTGACCTGAGAAGAAATGTGTCTGGGGTTCATATTTGTATCTTTGTGCCCTTACAGGGGCTTGTATGTTTTTCTTGCCCACATTGGGGCATGTATGTATGTATGTTTGCCCATATTGAGGGTATATATTTACAGAAAATGTTGTTATCTGACATCTAGGGAGGAATCTGTACATGAAGATTCACCTTATATCAGATGTTACAATCCCCTTGTTGTATAGTTCTTGATATAACTGAGATCAGTACGTCTCTTATATATATTTCATTCTCTCCATTTTTTAGCATTAAAAATTGTAAAAGAATATATAAAATAATTTATTTTATCTAGTTGAGGGATGCCAACTAGGGTGTACTAGTATTGCAGGATCGTCTCTATCGGGACGGTTACCCCACTAAGGCCCATTTGAGGGAAAGTTTTTTGATAGGGACAGTTAGAGGTAGAATATTACAATTGTCTATTCCACCTCTCATCATACCTTGGTGGACATATCCCTATTCTATATATGTAGGAGACGTACAGTGATTGGAGTTTTGAATGTAGTCTCTGTCAGTCAATAATTTATATTTTTCTATGGCTATATTGCCTTATATAATCTTTTTATGGTTTGATAATAATAAAAGTTAGATTTTATGGGTGGGATTTTTTTGCATTCTACACTGCCTTAAAGCTATATAGAACTGGCTTGTCAGCACCAGGATTCATACATGTCGCCCTGTGTTCGTTGTCCAATTTGGATAAGACTGAGCCCAAAGTTAGTAAAGAAGTCAGTGAAAGGTATAGGAGGAAGTGTCTTGGTTTGTATGAACTTTCTTCAACAACATATGTTTCCTTCCTTGCGTTCATCACTCAGTCAGCCAGTGATTTTCATGCGTCACAATGCCTCTTGTCACACAGCAGAATGGGTAAAGCCCAGAGTCCTGATCTAAACCCAATAGAAAACCTCTGAAAAAGTAATTGCGACAAAGTTATGGCCAAGAAACCCACTATGATCACTGAACTGCCGAAATGACTGAAAGAAGAGTGGACCAGAATCAAACCAGAGCAGTGTGAGAGGCTAGTGATGTCCTCTTGCCATAGATGTGCTGAAGTCATTTAAAGGCTTAACACTTCCTACTAATTGTAGACTGTTGTAACCTTCAAAAAGATTACATATCCAGAAATTATCTTTTCAGAATAGATGCTCAAGTACTGTTAGCATTGCTGCAGAGTTTAAAGTGATGGGGATTCAACCTGTCAGTTTCCAGACCATATGCCACACACTGCATCAAATTGG
Organism: Phyllomedusa bahiana; assembly: GCA_025379985.1. Lineage (NCBI taxonomy): Eukaryota > Metazoa > Chordata > Amphibia > Anura > Hylidae > Phyllomedusa > Phyllomedusa bahiana. The sequence continues at coordinate 139,451 of JAODAL010004867.1, forward strand.
TCTGCATGGCTATCATTTCAGAATGCTCTTATAAAGATGGTTGCACAAGAAAGCCCGCAAACAGTTTGCTGAAGACAAGCAGACTAAGGACATGAATTACTGATGAGATGATCCTTTGGTCTGATGAGATGAAGATTAATGTATTTGCTTCAGATGGTGTCAAGCGTGTGTGGTGGGAACCAGGTGAGGAGTACAAAGACAAGTTTGTCTTGCCTACAGTCAAGCATGGTGGTGGGAGTGTCATGGTTTGGGGCTGCATGAATGCTGCCAACTGTGGGAAGCTACAATTCATTGAGGGAACCTTGAATACCTAGATGTACCATGACATACTGAAGCAGAGAATGATTCCAAAATGACCATTGCCTTGCTAAAGAAAATGAGGATAAAGGTGCTGGACTGGCCAAGCATGTTTCCAGACCTAAACCCTATTGAGCAACTATGCGGCATCCTCAAATGGAAGGTGGAGGAGCGCAAGGTATCTAACATCCACCAGCTCCGTAATGTCATCATGGAGGAGTTAAAGAGGACTCCAGTGGCAACCTAGTAAACTCCATGCCCAATAGAATTAAGACAGTGCTTAAAAATAATGGTATATATTGACAGTTTGGGCACAATTTGTCCATTTTCACTTAGGGGTGTACTCACTTTTGTTGCCAGCGGTTTAGAAACTAATGGCTGTGTGTTGAGTAATTTGAGGGCACAACAAATTTACAGTGTTAAACAAGCTATACACTGAATATTTTACATTATATCAAAGTGTCATATCCCATGACAGTGCTGTCCCATGAAAAGATAATATGCAATTAAAAAATGTGATGGGTGTATTCACTTTTGTGAGATGCTATATATGTTGGGGTTTGGGGGAGAAAAGGTAGCCCCATCAATACCACAATGTAAAGGTACCTCCATGAATACTGCAACGTGGTCTTTCACGCTTTTATGTCTCACATGAGCGGCTGGCATATAGAGAAAACCTAACCCAAATAGGACTACATTTATTCTATTAAAATCTATGGGCCAGCTGTGGGTATGTCGCAGCATTCATCATGGTACCTTTTATCCCGATACCCAGACGGATATCTGTAACATAAAGAAAAACAAGATGTGAACCTACCTAAGACATTCAAAGAAGGCTTAGAAAGGAGGAGATCCCAATGGTTTCTAGTTTGCTGCTTTAGTCCTGCAAGAAGCAGCCCTGAAACATCTTTTAAACACAGGTAAAAGGTCTGAGACCAAGAACAAAAGCACTTTCTTGGGACAACATGAAGATGTGGTGAGTGTAAAGGAGTTATATAGAGAAAAAACTTTTCTCTACAGACAATATACCATGGAATTCCCACTATATGTGGAACTGCACCATTACACCTCCAACATATTTCGAAAACAGAAGAATACAGATTTTCTACCACCTAGATAACACTTTATAATCAAATCCAGATTTTAGAGTTCATCAACACAACAAAAGTCTGAACCTCCATTTCTTTTCATAAGTGGCACTAGCTATTGAATGTCATATTACAAAGGCATCATACAGCTCATCTATAGATATATACTACAGAGCCATAGAGACTCTGTGTGCCTTCATTTAGGCTCTGTTTACATGGCAGTGATGTTTTCACATGTGTGTTAGCCTTCATCACAAATTCTGTAGACTTTTACCGGGATAGATAACACTGTATGCAGCAGATGATTGACACATTGGGGGCACTCAACAGATCCCATTTTAAGCTAATAAGGACCATTGGGTGGCGCTGATGTCGGTCATGTGATAGATGCAGCAAAACATTGTGGCTTCCATAACACAAATGGAAACCACAATGCAGATGTGAACAAGTCAGTCCTTTAAATACAATCAAATAAATAAAGCAGGAATAATAAAGTAAAAGGATATTTAAACAGAATATAAAGCAGAACTTCAAAACTGAATGTGGATTAAAAAGGGATTTATAACACCATACATCTGGTGAAAACACATCAGTGTTTGAAATCTCACTTCACTGACCAGTTTCTATTTCTGGTGCTTTGGATGCCGCTTTTGTTACAAAGTCCTCAAATATAATACAACTCCACTAGGACACCTTCTTTTATGTAGGACCTTCACTTTTTACTTCATAGTCACAGGAACCACATCAAAAGCTTATGTCATAAACTCCACTATAAAGGTATTAAAGGAAAAATATAACTTCTATCCCATGTATCTGCTCTGACAATGTTCAGAAAATGCAGTGACTGCATACAAAACACCATGCTCTCCATGGCCATTGCAGATTCTGTAGATTGTGACAATCCACCAACCCTAAATGAAGTCTTTGTACCAATTCAAAGGGGATTAAACATTTTTCATTTAATTTTCTTTTTCTCATGGGCGTGCTTGCTGCACCTCTTTGTAAGAAAGATAAAAATACACAAGTAAGTAATGTTGCACAGTTTCGGTTTTCTAGAACAATGTTGACAGTTGCATTCAATGGTGTTCTGAACAGAAGCATATCTATAGAGGTGAATATGTAGCTTTAATAGTGGTCTAAAAGGCCCTACTGCTACAAAAGAAGACACTAGCTTTAAAATGGTAAATGGTAGGTAAGAGGCCCTAGTATAGATTTTGTATTGGAACCGTGGACCTTCAAGTTACCTCTCTGGCTTTGAATATTCCAAGACACAAATCATTGAGACGTTTGTTTATGTTTTTTGTCTATTTAAAGCAGGATTAACTAATCTGCTCTAGACTGGACTGCTTCATATATTTTTAATCAAACAATACATCTTTACATTGGTTGATAAACAGCACATCCATCAAGTTCAACCTCTCTCAGATTAATTAAACATCATTTAATGCTAAAGTAATTTTAACCCTCATCTGGCTCTTTTGTGAATGCCATCATTGTACCTCCTCTCTCCATAACTTTACTACTCTACTACTCACAGCTTAGCTTGGCCCCTCCATTGATGAACCTATACTCAGTGCATGGTTCTCCATCTACACTAATGGCATTGTGTAACTGAAAAAAGATTGAGAAAAGCAGTCTAGAGTATGCCACCATTTACAACTTGTTTTCCTTTACTATGTATGTGGGTTCATACACCATGCCCTCCTGTTCCCAGATGGGTTGCAATATAACAGCACACAATATTAGTGGATTGTTCATTTTAATTTTTGCCATGAGTCTCTTCTATAAACTAATAATATGAAACAGGCAACATACTATTGGAAAAGAAGTTCCATTGGTACTGGTAATCAACATTGATAGAAATATGATAGGGCATGAAAAGTATTGCATATTTAATAATGAGAGTGTCTTAGCCGCTGATTTTATATTGTAGATAATCTTCCAGGTTGGTAATAGAGCTTATCTTGTGAAATCTTTAAAGGGTGTAACTTTTGGGTCTTTGTGTCATACTGTATGCGCTGCAATACACAGAGTGTTTTAGAAGCACGTGTTAATCAGCGCTTACTTCCAAAGCATGGGCCAGCCCCCTTTCACATGCATTGTTAGCGGCACATAAGCGGCGCGAACAATTGACATATCACTTCTCTCCCCGGGCGTACAATACGACCGTATTGTACGTCCGGGGAGACAAGGCGTAATTCATAGTTCTCTATGAGAGCTATGAATTACCGTAATTGCAGCACGCATTTCAGCGCATATAAAGCGCAAATACGCAGCGAAATGCGCGCCGCAATTACGTCGTGTGAACATACCCTAAGGTTGTAGCTTACTATAAGCCAACAGAGAAATGATTGCTTTTGCACAGTTCTCCCCCTTCATTCCTTTAGTTCTAAATATAGTCAAATACAATCACTCAGCTGTATTCAGAACTTCCATAGAAATGAATGCGAAGAATTGCCCATTCTCTGAGGCCGGCTCATAGCAAGCTATAACCTCAGACTCAAAAGTTACCAACACCTATCTCCAAAACAGGAATCTTTTGACCGCATCTGTTCTGCTTGCTGATACGGCCACTGCAAATGCAGAACATGCAACTTTTTTCCCATTTCCTTACGACTTCTGAATACAGAAGATGACCCATGCACCCAGGAGTAGAACCTATACTTATCAGATATTTATATCATAAATTGTAGATAAAGCCATAAGTGTTTGGGTCGGGAAAATCCCTTCTATGGGACTTTTTGGTTTATGAAAAACCATTTTCAAATAGATGTTGCAAGTTGATAAAATAGGGTTCCCCATTGAGGGCCCTAGTCTATCAACCATAGAAGAGGACTGCTACATAGAGCATCTCTTATTCTGGAGTAATCAGGACAACCATGCATTGCACAGACAGTCCAATGACTTTAACAAGAAATGCTTAACACTTAATTTTCCCCTTCATTGCCCTACAGGGAAGTTAAACACTTAGGACAACATGTTTTAGATGCATTAAATGTGTGCACCCAAATGTATGAACCTGTCATATGTGGGTTCATAAATCTTGCATGTGGCAACATATCTTTGGCGCATAGAATATCTTAGGAGCATAGCTAGCATATTTGAGGCGCATATCTTAGGCCCATTCAAATGTGTTGTGCCTGATACAAACTGCGGCAAGTTTTGGTGTACGACTGTTCATACATTTATAGTTTTTGCGGCAAAATACGTTAAAAAAATGGCACGACCCAAATTCGATATGTTGCCCTTAATGCTAGACAGATTATACCTGATGTCCCAGGGTCCCAGAAACTGGGTATTTCATGACCAGCTTATTGTTAGGGAACCCTTTTTACAAATAAGGACTTGTCTAAAGTAGATAACTCCTTAAGCATGCCATATAATATACGATTCCACACTTCCCTTTTCCATAAATATGTGCACAATACTGACAAATAATTTTTAAACCTCCTTCACAATAATGACATTTAGTTTCCTATTTTCCAAATTTTTTCTAGTTTGACTAATTTTTTTATTTTATTCAGGTGCCTAATACTTAACATATCACATATGAATTTATTAGAAGCTGCCAACACATGTATTAGCTGTCCATTGACATGATGGTAAAGAATTTGTTGCAGTTCATATGAGATTAAAGTCCTAAGACAAAAACAGACTTTTAAGTGAAAAGAAAATCCAGTTCTCCACTTTGTGCTGGCAGATTTAAATGTCCCTATTATCTTCCTTGGATTATGTGCATGACAGCTCATATCTCTGCGCTCTGATCCCTACTAATTTTCACTGGTTCACATCAACATAAAGGAGTCTTAGCACCCTGACAAATTGCCAGTGAACACCTGCCCACTTCAACTTTCTGTGTGTGTGTTTTTTTAGCACCATAAAATTTCTGGAAGCTATATCCTTTAATACGGCGTTTTCCCTTTCATAAATTAGCACCCAGGCTTTTCTTTCTACAGGCCTCCAGTGGGATTTTAATAAATGGGTTTTGATCCTGTTCTACTCATAAATCAGACACTTATAAGCAGACAACTCTTTGTAACACTGGGACACTGCTTGTTTTCATAAAGCAGAGATCATTTGCTTGCCAGTCAATTCTGTATTTGCAAACATGGGAGTTTTTTTTTCAGATTTGCAGGTGGAACAGTAAAGATTTTTGTCTTTGAACAGATCTGACATGTAGTTAGTGGAAGAGTAAACAGTGGCATGTTGTATCCTGAGTTTGTCTTCAAAGTAATACATGAAAAATGTTGTTGCTTGTTGTATTATAACTTTAGATGCCTTTTCAGAATCAATATTTGCTTTTCTTCAAACCACAATGTGTTAGACAATATTACTTCTCAAGGGATTTACATTTTACCAACTTTTCTGATGAGGAGAGCTAGACTTCTTTGATAGGATCAGACAAGCTGCAAACACAGCTGTTAACTCAAAGATTGTAGGCTCATCCGTCAATTTATGTTTTAAATGAAAATATTTTGAAAAATGTTTGGTGATTGACCTGTTAGTGGTAGTGGCAAAGGGGTTGGACAATTCCTTTTTGTTGGAAGGATCGCGCAACAATAAGTTGATCTTTGGATGTCCCACTGTTTTGATCCCTTACAATCAGCTGTTTTCTGCCTGAGAACCTGTCAGCAGTAGTTAGATCACCATACGTAAATGAGAAACATGGACCGCACATCGTTGCTATACAGTATGTTGATCTAATGCTTCTCAGCATATATTTTTACAAAATATTTGCCCACTTGCCACTTCACGGTGACCTCTTTAAAGTCACTGGTCACTGGACTGTGCCCCTCATCGGTGGTCGCCATGCAGTGTTACCCCCATTAGTGTAGGGACTCACTTTACAGAGGTCGCCATGAAGTGGCAAGTGGGCAAATATGTTTTGATCAAAAAGTATACTAAGAACCTCCTGTTCATTTTTGTAAAAAATTATGCTGAGAAGCATTAGATCAACATATAGCAAGGATGTGCAGTCCATGTTTCTCTTTTACATATAGTAGTTAGATCACCCTACTGCTCCATCACAGTGAAAATGAAGTATTACATTGTTCCCACTGAAATCAGTGGGCTACTCCTCCAAAAGGAGAGTTGCCCTTTGTAACTGCTTTCGACTCTGGCTGATAAAATAAGGTTTTCACTGTGGGAGCCCCTCTAGTCATTTCTGTTTTATTATAGGGTAAAAAAGTAAAAGAAAAAGGATTTATTAAAGTGGTTGTCTCACCATGGAAGCTGAAGGTCGGTAGATCTGTTCCAATTTGAAAAAGGTGTGTGTGTGATTTAATCTCTGTAGGAGTGAATGAGAAGCGGCTGTGTGGTGATGTCAGTGGGCTGGTTCTGTGGACATGTATGCTACTGTTGGTGGCACATAAACACTGTGCAGCATTGGGACATGCAGAATATAAAAGCTGCGATCATTACCGGTTTAGTTCTGCAATCAGAACAATAGTAGCACATCCATCCAGGAACAGTTCTAAGAAAGCCGCGATGCAAAGTGCATGTGCCAAAATGTGTGCACTGGTGAGCCCATCCACCTACAGTGTCACACTGACATTTCCCTGCTGGTCACAAAGGTGTATGAATGCAATACAAAGCATAAAAATGCAGGCTCACCTAGAATGAAGCTGTATTTTCAACGTGAATGGCGTGGATCCACTCGCTGTTTTCTCTCCACTCCGGACCAAACCGCCGGCCTCGCGGTAATGCAAAACAAGAAAGAGGATATCCGGTGACGTGTCTCCAAGATACAACGCCGCTAAGGATTCCAAGGTCCGTAAGTATGAAAACAGAAACTTTATTATTTAAGAATAAAAGTAAAGTCTGCAATGGCACAAGGCAACAGACCCTGAAGTGGCAACCAAACAGACGCGTTTCGAGTCTTAGACTCTTGCTCACTGTCATAATGAATAATGAATAACCCTTTAAGGGTGCGTTTACACGGCAAAGATCATATACCAGTCGGATTTCCTGACCGGTATTTAGTCTTTTTTTGGCATGTAGGGGGACAGCTTTTGTAAGTGGTTTGCGGATTTAAGCCACCCCCCTTTGCACCCACATGTTCATGTTCTGCCCGAAAACTGGGCAGAAGAATGAACATGTTCTAAGTTTTTCGTTACGCCGGCAGTGTCAAAAACTATCCGGCGGAAAATCCGTGCAGTGTGGACTACTGCATGGATTTTCTATGAAAGTCTATGGGGAATATTGCTTGTCGGTTTTGTTTGTAAAACCGCAAACCGTCTGAAAAACCGACCAATAACCCTTGCCGTGTGGACAAACCTTAAGAGGGACATGTATGGATGGGGCTGCGCCAGAAGTCTGGTGTCTTTTCAGACCGAGAACTAGCACAGCCCTTTTGATATATTTTTAAATGGGCGCACTCCAATATTAGGCTCATTACAAAGCACCTGCGGCAGTTTGTAATGTGCCTGAAATTGGGGGGCATGCTGAAGGCGTGTCGCACTACAACCATATGAAGCTACACATTTATAGCTTTAGTACGGCAAATCCAGGCGCATTACTGCTGGAACAGGTAAAACAATTTCAAAGTAGTTTACCTGAGCCAGAAGTATTGTTTTTGTGCTAGAATGCACCTGATTTATGACCTGCAGTAGACCAGGTTAATAGGGTCAGGCACATTCTACACTACCATTGTGCGCAAAAAAAATGGCGCCTGGGCGCCAAAAATCATGCATGTCGCCCTAAGTCTTTCAGCCAGACAACCCGTTTAATATGTATTGCAGTTCAGATGGTGTCAAGCATGTGTGACGGCAACCAGGTGAGAAGTACAAAGACAAGTATGTCTTGCCTACAGTCAAGCATGGTGGTGACAGTGTCATGATTTAGGGCAGCATGAGTGTTACCGGCTGTGGGGAGCTGCTTTTTATAGAGGGAACCATGAATGCCAACATGTACTGTGGCATACTGAAGCAGAGCATCTGTGGGGCATTCTCCAAAGGAAGGTGGAAGAGCACAAGGTCTCTGACATCCAACAGCTTGATAACGACGTCATGGAGGAGTTGGAGAGGATCCCAGTGGCAACCTGTGAAGTCCGTGAACTCCTTGCCCAAAAGTTAAGGGAGTTCTGAAAAATTTTGGATGCAATTTGTCTATGTTATCTTAGGGGTGCACTCACTTTTGTTGCCAACAGTTTACACATTGATGGTTGTGTGTTGAGTTATTTTGAGGGCACACCACATTTACACTGTTATACAATCTGTACACTGATTACTTTACATTGTATCAAAATGTCATATCTTCAGTGTTGTCCCATGAAAAGATATAATACAATATTTAATAAATTATTAGTGATGTACTCACTTTTGTGAGATACTGTATGCCCATTGTTACCAATAAAGTGTCATTATTTTATTTCCCTTTTCATATGCCTTCCAAATACACCAAATGTTAATACCTACATTATTCAGGTATACCCCAATCCCCCTTATCTGTGACATCATTGTCCCTGATAGCAAACCACACTGAAAGAAGGAAACAGGAGCTGAGAAAAAGTATAAGGAAGGAGGTGGTGGACAAATACATATCACAACGCCAACAACTGTGTGTCTCGTATGCAACCATTAATACTTTCATCTTGATTTTCCAATTCTCATTATCACCTTCAAAAGTAATCCCCATGTGGAAGCATCTGTCACTGTCCCAGTCCAAAAAAAAGTGAGAGTTCAATTCCAGAAAAGGGAGACTTTACAGCCAAGAATTAAAACATTGGATTAATGGTGGTCGCCACTTGGCATACTGACTTGAAGGATGTCACAAACACTACTAACTACTCCCTTTTGGACCACTGAATGCAGCATGATACCCTATCCAACAGAGGGTAAACATCCAGCAACTACAAACCAACACATTTAGGCCCCCAATCTACCTACCAATTTATTGAATCTAAATCAAAGAAATATAATACTATAAAAGCTTCCTGAAACAGACTGCAGTAATAAGCATTGTCACGTGCCTAAAACTTCTTGTGAGAAACTTTTCTGCTAACTAGCCAGTAAAACTTTCATGTCCATTGATCCCCACAAGTTTGATCATAGTGATAGCGCCTTCTGTCTTTTCTGGGGAAAGGGCATACTAGCCAACTTTAGAAAACTGTCTTCAAGGATATGTACATGCAACATATTTTTTTTTAAAGACCATGCTCCTTTTACATACCCCACTTATTGCAAGCCATGTTTTTTTACAAGTCCCTCCTCACACAATCATAGTTGCCACTTTAAAATATTGTGTCTTTATGTCATTACATTCTAGGAGCCATAACTTTCTTATTTTTACATTACTTTTTGATCATTTTTTATTTGCCCGGCTGAACAAACTCACATAGCAATTCCCATTATGTTTACCTTTTTTATTTGGATTTTTTTAATAAAATAAAGCATTTTTTCTTTAAAACATTAGTTTTGTGTTGTTTGTGTTGTACTTTATTTATGTCATCTAAGTTGTTCACATTTTTTTTTAAACTGACACAATTGCTAAGAGATTAGACCTTGTGATCACTTAATCACTTTTATTAATACATCTCGAAACACATCAGTATTACCTTGTATGATGTCTCTGACAAGCATCCCTGTACATGGCAAATATGGAGGCCATTTTTTGGCCCTGGCTCCCATGGCAACTACTGACACCCTACAAGCTGGGAGATGAAAACAGATTGTAAGGTAATTACAACATCCATCTTAGCCATGAAACCCCTAGGATCAAACTGGAGCACCTTCACTACATCAAAGAGATGAAAGCAACAACTCATTGGTTATCATACATTTATCATTAACAGTGTGTCCTACAGAGTAAGAAAGGACCTAATGAAGGAAGTTACATATCACTATTTCTAATTTAACCCCTTACCACCACAGTCAGTTTTGACCTCCCAGACATAGCCCCTTTCTTGACCTCTGACAATTGTCACTTTATGTGGGAATAACTTTTTGATACTTTTACCCATCCATGTGATTCAGAGAATATTTTGTCATGACGCATTGTGCTTTGAGTTAATAACAAATTTTGGTCCCTACAATCCTTGTTTACTTGTAAAAAAAATCAGAATATCGTGAAAATGTTGAAAAATTTGCCAGTTTGAAAGTTTAAAAATTTCTGCGTGTTTAAAAAAGAAGTATTCCACTAAAAAGTTTATAAAATTCATCTATCATACTCGATGTTGGATGGCAAAACTTTTTTAACTGACTTTTTATATTTTTACAACATTAGGGGGCTTAGAAATTTTTGTAGTGATTTTTTCAATTTTCAAGAAAATTTGCAACATTTTTTAGGGACTAGTCCTGTTCTGATATAGCTTTGAGGGGCCTGTATGTTACATACTCTAATAAATGACTCCATCTAAGAAACTAAACCCTTAAATTTATTCGAAACAGCATTTAGGAAGTTTATTACCCCATTAGGATTAGGTGTTTCACCAAACTTAAAGCAAAGTGGAGGTGAAATTTCAAAATTTTACTTTTTCTTTGCTACATATATATCCATATGAGAAAGTTGCAGCACTCACAAAGGTAAGTGTTGAAAAAACAAAGGGCCACATGTATGAAAACTGTCTAGGTCTAAAACACACTTTGTTGCCCATAGCAACCAATCAGAGAAGCACATTAAGGTCATAAAGTGGCCTAGCCAGTCTCCAGATCTTAATCCCATGGAAAACTTATGTATAAAGCTGTTGTCAGACAACAGCATTAAAATCGTAATGATTTAGAGATGATCTGCAAAGAGAAGTGGACCAAAATTCCCCCTGACATGTGTGCAAACCTCATCATCAACTCCAAAAAAGTCTGACTGTTGTACCTGCCAACAAGAGTTTTGTCACCAAGTATTAATCTTTTGGGTTTTT